>OX439140.1:79896075-80206031 GCA_949318255.1 Pollenia labialis
AAAAAAATATTATAATTATTTCGCCCTCGAAAAGTATGCTAATAATTAGTTTAATTTATTTTCTTAAAAGTACATGAGAGCGTATACATATGTATGTGTTTGTTTTTCTAATATTAATCATACGTTCAAAATTACGATCATTTAGGATTTTTTTAGTTTTTATAAAAAAATAAAATTTTAATTTTAGAATTAAATATTAATTAAATGGAACATATACATCAAGGCCCATCTATCAGGTCTGCTTTCTTCTACAAAAACAAAAAACGATTCTTTTTAGTTGTCAAAAATTTACTACCACATATACAAAGCAAAAGGAAAAATATGTATGTGTGGCATACCATAAACGTAAACAAACGTATACATGCACATGTAAGCAACATGTAAACAACTTTTGACAACTAAGAATAACATAAACAATGATCATCAGGCTTCTTGCGCAGACCTTTTCAATGGGCCTTGATATACATCATTTCGAAAAAAGTTAGGGGAAGCAAAAATTTAATGCAAATAATTAATTTATAAATTTTTCATTAATAAACAATTAGTTAACGGTTAATGAGATCTTTAAGCGTTTATCATATTATCGCTTTTGTTGATAGTTTCGTTTGTTTTTGTGCTTAAAAATCGCCTATTTTGGTCGAAAAGTTTTTGTGAACATTTGCGTTTATGCGATTTTATATTTTTGTTTATTGAGGGCCGTTTGCATTTTAGCTACTGATATATATCGAGCGCTTACTGCGAAAATAACGTAAGCGACATAATTTTCAAATTTCGTTTTTTTGCATAAATGCCTTTATTGGCAACACTTGCATCGTGTCCTCAAATGTCATGGCCACATAAGGTACCGTTCCGAATTTATAGCAAGAACAATTTTATCGTAAGCGACAAATTTCATACAAAATTTATATAAAATAAATTTAAAAAAACTCCCTCCTGTAAAATTAGATTTTTGGCGCTTACGTTGTTTTCGCGATAAGTAAGATAAAACAGTTTTTTTTAAGCTTAATTTTTAAAGAAAGATAATGTGTTTATACGGTTTTATAAATGAAAACTCTATGATCAATTGCCAATAAAGACATTTATGCAAAAAAACGAAATTTGAAAATTATGTCGCTTACGTTATTTTCGCAGTAAGCGCTCGATATATATCAGTAGCTAAAATGCAAACGGCCCTCAATAAACAAAAATATAAAATCGCATAAACGCAAATGTTCACAAAAACTTTCGACCAAAATAGGCGATTTTTAAGCACAAAACCAAACGAAACTATCAACAAAAGCGATAATATGATAAACGCTTAAAGATCTCATTAACCGTTAACTAATTGTTTATTAATGAAAAATTTATAAATTAATTATTTGCATTAAATTTTTGCTTACCCTAACTTTTTTCGATATGATGTATATCAAGGCCCATTGAAAAGGTCTGCGCAAGAAGCCTGATGATCATTGTTTATGTTATTTTTAGTTGTCAAAAGTTGTTAACATGTTGCTTACATGTGCATGTATACGTTTGTTTACGTTTATGGTATGCCACACATACATATTTTTCCTTTTGCTTTGTATATGTGGTAGTAAATTTTTGACAACTAAAAAGAATCGTTTTTTGTTTTTGTACAAGAAAGCAGACCTGATAGATGGGCCTTGATGTATATGTTCCATTTAATTAATATTTAATTATAAAATTAAAATTTTATTTTTTTATAAAAACTAAAAAAATCCTAAATGATCGTAATTTTGAACGTATGATTAATATTAGAAAAACAAACACATACATATGTATACGCTCTCATGTACTTTTAAGAAAATAAATTAAACTAATTATTAGCATACTTTCGAGGGCGAAATAATTATAATATTTTTTTCTCCACAAATTTATTTTACCGGCAAAACTGTTGATTATAAAGAAAAACGTTATATGAACGGATTAAAGAAATTGTAATTCTAAAATTTTTTGAGTTTGTTTTAGCAAATCGGACAAGTGGTTCTCGAGTTATGTTAAACAAAAAAACATCAAGATAAGGAAAGAATTTAAAATGTCATAAAAAAAAACTGACACATGCGAACGCCAAACCCTTTGAGGGTTTAACTATACTGACCTAGTACCATCACCCTGACTTGGAATTTCTCACCCCCCAGATTGGCTGTTGTACTGTGTTATTTGTTTGAAAAAATTAGTTTTTTTTTTCAATAAACAAAATGCAAATTAATTGTTTGAATATGCGAGTTTGTTTATAGGACCGATTTCAGACAAAAAATTTTTTGATTCTAAAAAATTTTTGTTTGAATTGGAAAAATAATTTTTTCTGTGTATTGGTTACAAAATGTTCGTATTCAAATAGGCTAATTTCGTAAGTGATAAACTTAAATTAAAAAATAATAACTTGAAAAAAGCAAAATTGCAAAAAATCATCAAATTTATAATGAAGTTTGAAATTTTGTCCACTATAACTTTTTAAGTTGATTAATTTTTTTTTTTTACTTAAAAAATAAAAAATTACGCATTTAATGGTTTAATATTTTACAAAAAAAATTAATAAAACCAACTTTTAAATGTATCTTATTATTCAACTTAGTTAACAACAAAATATTTATTTTAATGTGGCAAGCTCTTATTAAAAATGTTTTGGTAATTGTTAAGAAATATTCTATTCAATACTACAAAGTTATTTTTAAAAAATATTGCACTTGATCAACAAAGGCGTATTAACTCCAAATTTTGATTTTTTTCACTTTTTGGAAGAAATCGACTCGTAATATTCATACTACCCGCTGTAAAAACATCATGCTATTTATTCTACTCTTTGGTAATGTTAAGGATGGTTTAAAATTACGGTGGCATATGCCTCTAGTGTAAAATTAGAAATTATTTTTAAATTTTGAATTAATAGCTTCTTGTTGATCGAGTGTGAATTGTTGAGTTTTAACAATTTTTTCATACAAAATAATTTTTTTATTTACAAATTCAGTTGTTCTCATAACCTTTACTTAGTGTAGAATGGGACCATACGTTTATCATTCCGTTTGTAATTTTTTCTGCATTCTTTTGTGTAAATGTGTAAATTTTTTTTAAATTTTAATCAAATAACAAATCCAAACAATTTTTGCCGCTTCAAAAGAAAAATGTGTATACACCCTTAAGTGGATACCAGATCCTAGGCAGCCATTTTTGAACATTATCGTAATATTTTACAAATATAAATGGCATCGATAGACCCTCATAATTTTTTACTGATTCCTCAATAAAAGTGTTTTAAGTGAAATAGCTTTAAGAAATCTTTGTCAAGATATTTGTATTTATAGTTGTACCACCAAGACCTTGACAGGCCCTGCACTTTTATGCATTTATATATTTAGTTATTTATTAATTATTATGTATTCGAAGAATTATGCTAGCTGACACTAAAATAGTCGCCATAAAACTCTTAACAAAAAAAACGTAGTTTGCGCCCCTAAAGTTTATTTGTATGAGCTTTTGCGGTTCTACAAAACTCCTATAAAATACAAATAGCCTCAGCTTTTGAGAAAATTGTAAAAACTAAACAAGACAAATAAAATTGATAACCCTACGTTTCCACCTACAAGTAATTACTTGCAAGTAGTGTATACGTATTATCAACGAAAAATCGAGGAAACAGACGATTGGTTGGAAAAACAAAAATTGTGTGAATGTTAGTGAAAAACTGTGAGTTTTTCGAACTTGCACATGCATGTGGAAACCGGGGAGTAAAGTAAATGATGTTGATTATAAATAAAAGGTAATGCGAATTTTTTTATGTCTTTATATGTGTATGTATTTGTTACGCAAAAACCTTTTAGTCAGTTGTTTTGCTATTAAAACAAAATCTCGGTAATATCAATCTTAATAGCTGTCGAAAGCTTCTGAAATTTCCCTTCGAACAAGCCCAAACGTAGTCAGTCACTTTTGTCAAGGTTCTTAGAAGACTCAAAAAAAGTTAAGCATATTTTAACAATAGCTATATAAATTATGAAAAGAAAAGTTTCTCGTTAAAAACGGGAAGCTCAACTTGAAAGTACCATAATCAAGACAGAAGCATGTTTCTGTGTGGTCTATACTTTTCGAGGTCTTTTGCATTTTGTTCAATATTCAAATACACTAGGGTGTTAAGAGTTTGTTTGTTTTGATAAAAAAAAAACTTTTTCTTAAAGAAAAGTATTTCAAATGTTTGCCAAATTTCTGAAAATGCATCCTTCATTTATATCAATCATAATGATAATGTCGTTGCGAGAAAATGGTGACCCACCGATGGTACAATTTTTCTGATTTTCCTTTAATTTAAGTTTTTATAAAATTTAGTAAGAATTTTTCGTCTCATTTTTAAATCGTAAATTATACAGTTTTTGTTTTTAACTAAAACCATTTTTTAATAGTCATGTTTTTAATTTTTTTAGCACTATGGCTTTTGATTATTTGAACCAACTTTATTTTGAACCCAACAAAATCCAACGGATTTTCGTAGAGAATAGAAAAAAATATTTGCATTTACATTTATTTTCATTAATTGACAATAATTTAAGTATAAGCTGTTCACAGTTTTAATGTTAACACCAGGGTTTAAAAAACTTTCGAACAAAAAACGAAAATTTGTGTACAACTTTTCGGTTATTGAGTTGGTTTGACAGCAACTTGTTTGCATTTTCTGAGTAAAGAGTAAAAGCAACAGTTTTTTGTCGGCCAATGACAAATGAAGAGATAGTAAAAATGGCAGTTTTTCTATTTTAGCTGCAGATTTTTAAACGCTGGTTAAAACCGGGTTTTAATTTTTGGTGTGAAAATACTGTGCACACTGTTTATAGGATGGGGTGTGTTTAAAAATTATTATTTTTATTTAATATATACCAGCGGTTCTGAATAATTGTTAAATATTGTTAATAATTGTTTACTATTTTCAAATATTTGTATAATTTTTGATCAATAATATCTTTGTATAACTTTTGTGTAATTAAAAACAAGTAAGAGTGCTACTTATATTCGGCTGTGCCGATTCTTATATACCCTTCACCATTGTGCGAGCAGAATACAGAGCAACTAGACAAAAACTAAATAATTTTTACATATACATACATATTCACAATTCGAAAAACTTCATTATAAACTTTGGCTCTTGCCGTTGCCCAGATATACAGCAAAAAGTAATAAAAATAAAACAACCACATGGGAGTTTTGGGAAAAATTAGAGGTAGTCGTGGTTTTTTGCTCATATCTCAGCCATTTGTAGACCGATCTTTTTGAATTACAAAAGCAAACAATTCCGGACCATATGTGACATAAATATATAATAACCTGACCCTCATCATATATGGGGTCTTCAGAAAACTCATTTCAACGGACATCGATAAATCAACTTTGCTTTTCATAAGGACCCAGAATATATATACTTTATAGGGTGTAGGATCAATATTGTAGAAATTACAAGAGGAATGACAAACTTAAATATACCCTTCTACCTTCGGGGAAGGGTATAAAAAATGATCAATAATAAACATTTTCTTAAGTTTCTGAAATTCCTTTTATATAATAGGATTTCTTAAGCAAAATTTTGTAAGTTAATTAACGATTACGATGAATAAAAATATGTTGCAAAAAAACAAAAAAACTGTAGGGTGCGTTTCTTATAAAAATGGAATCCATGCACAGACAGTCTCCGATTAAAGTAATCTACATCCTTGGCATAAAATAAAAACTCGTAATCATGAAGTTAACTTGAACGTGATGAGCACTTACTTTACTTGCAAAAAGATAGAAAAGTTTTCTTTTAGTTTACATTTATAAACCTTTAACGTATTCTAAAAGGAGTTCAAATTAAGTTCCACAAAAAAAATCTAATTTAAATCTTACTGAATTCAAATTATTTTAGTTTTATATTGTTCATAACTTCATAACATATAAGTTTTAGAAACATTTTACTTTTCTATAGAACACTCTTGTAATTATCACATTTGGTTGATGAGACTTCATTGTAAGAAAAACTTTATTAATATTTGTACCATAAATGTTCAAAAATTTTCTCTTTCACATTTTCTTTACATTTCGACTTTCCAAAGAATCTTTTGCTGGTATTTGTTTTTTTTTTTTATTAAATTCCTTTTTGCAAAAAATGGTTTTCATTTATCGGAAACAAAAATTCATTTATTGGTATTTCAATTTGTGATATTTTTTTTTTGCTTTAAGTTTTTTATAAAGGACAAACATTAATTTATGAAACAGAAGTTTACTTTGGGTTAGCACAAGCAATAAATTTGTATGTGACATGGAATGGGATATCCAACGTCTTGTTTCTGTTTTCAGCTTCGTTTTGATATTTTTATACCCTCCTCCACTAGTGTTGGGTACAAAGTTTGTCATTCCGTGTGAAACTTTTTTAAAATTCATCTAAGAGCCCATAAAGAATAGGTACATATATTCTGGTTTCTTGAGCTGTGTATATTTAGGTATCATACTTTTAAAACGTATTTCTTACCTATGGGTTAAAGTGTAATGTATTTTACACTACCGATGCTTGTAAGTTAATTCACGTAGGTAAAATTAACGATGAAATTACCAAAACAGTGGTACCGGATAGATTAAAATAACTGTTAGGTACGAACACGACTAGATATCTGCAGAAATTACGGGCATAAGTCTTAGTCGATTAATCCATGTCCATTTGTCTTTCCATCTGTCCGGAATGCTGGCAGAATGCAACCGTTCTTATTAATCTTTGCAGAAACTCTTTTAATATCACTTAAAAACATACAACTGAATTCACCATACCCTTATAAAAAGGCCACTCTAGTGATGATTCAAAGATGGGGTTCTACCCGGTATTTAGCCGACATATGAATAAATACCGGCTTATTTTTAAATATATTGCATTCTTATGTAATTTTAAATGGGTTTTACGGTTTTTAAAAATAAAAAAAATTGGACTAAAACTCCATTAAACTGGAATATACTGAGCTCAATTGTAATGAAAGTTTGTATTTTTAAGCAAATCAATATAAATGAAATGCAACATTAACCTTTAAACGTTCGTAAATGAAACCACGGGATGACATTAAAATTAAAATATATGAAAGTGTCTAGGAACATATCGCTTTGCAAAGTACTTACAATTGGTTTTTCTTTATTTGCAAAGTGAGCAGCAGGAATTGTTGCCACCGCGATCTGATTAGCTATTGTTCTCTCGTCGGTGTGAAAGCACAAAAGCCCTTTTGCAAAAGCTTACATATTGTGCATACCCAGCAGGAAAATTCAGAAGACCTTCTTACTTCAGCCCTTTTAAAAGGCCTGCTTAAAATATTATTTTTAATGGGGACCATGCATCCAAAATTTAAAATTTCGTCAAAAATACACTTTACGCTCTTTTTTAATAAAATAATGTCCCATTGGTAGATTCAACTATTTTCTGAACAAAATTAGCTGTCTTGAGTGTGTTTAGTGAGTGCATTGTTTTTTTTTTAACAATTATTTGGCGGCAACCTATATTTAATGCGCACGAGGTTTCCAATTATTTAGTAAGAATAAATTATTTTTTCCTTTTTATGTTATTTTGTGCAAATAATAAAAATGTTTCATGTTATAATGAAACGAGTCAGCAACAATATGCTCTAAATATATTATTTAAAGCGAGTTTTTTACTATTTGCGATAATGGATCCCACTGGTCATTTTGACCCACATAAATGGGTTACATGTAAATTGTAAGCAATTTGTATGTTTGAATAATGAATAAAAACAAATTTTGGTGGAAGACTAAAAGAAGAAGAAATCTATGCGATAATTCATTCCAGTGACTCTGAGCTTTTAGATTTTAGGGCTTCTGATTCAAAATATATTCTGTTAGAAAATATTTTTGTCGTAGACAAACAAACTACCGATTAGATATTTAGTCCCAAATTTTGAGGTTTTAAAAACCCAGTGGGATATAAAATCCAAAGCCATATATTATTTCTGAAGAATACTACATATGTTAAAAATTTTTTTGGCGCTTCTTAGTATCACATCTGCACGAAAAAATTACCTAGATTTGTTAAAAATCACTCCTTATAGTACGGCAGTGAAAGGGTTAAAGAAGGCCTCGGTTCTTAGGTATCAAAGATTAGATAGATACACATTTCACACTCAATGTGGAAGGGAGCAGAGAAGGAGAAACATTTTTTGTATTTTTTTTTTGCACAAGCAAAAACAAAATAATTTTTTATTTATCCCGTTTCCATTCTTATCGACCTGCTAAAGAAGCCAGAGCGGAAGGCCTACACCGCACCGACAACGTGTGTAAAAACGATATGAGTATGGAAAGGAGCGAGCAGGGTTTGTACTTCTTCTTTATCCCGCTTGGTATGAGCTGGACGTATCTGTTCTACCACAATGTTCATACCCATCTTTCGGGTAATATCCAGTATATTTATTCAATTTATCCATTTCAAGGGTTATTTACCAATTTGGTAATAAGAGTTTTTTATCTAAAGTAATGAATTAACTATTGTAGTAAAATTTAGTCTTTGAGAGTTAAATATGTATGAGAAAAAAGCATTCTAACGAATTTTGTGTTGACCGGTCCATAATTGTTCACAGGGTTCATTAAAATCCCCTCCTAAACCTAATTTATATACGCCTAAAACTGAAACGCATCATAATTTTTAATTAAATAAAAATTAAATTTAATTTCAACAATTTATTTAAATTATGAATGTTCAAAACAAGGCGAATTCATTTCAAGTAATCTCCTACAAAAACCACAAGCAATTTGTTTTTGTAAAATTATTCTACAATGTCAAAAACAGAATTAAAAAAAAAAACAGAAATATAATAAACAAAATTTTGACATTTAACAATGATAAAGATTTAAAAAAAACGTTATCACCAAGGCTTTTAAGAACACCTTTAATGAATTCCCCTTGGTTCAAAATTAGTTTTTCATATCAAATAAAAATAAAATTATATGTAAAACTATATTTTTATATAAATTGATATTTGAATAGAATTGTTGAAATTGGCCATAAGTTTTTCTTTCCTAAAAATAAAGTTAAACTTTTCTATGATCGGCCTATAACTAATTTGACAAAAGCCCTTTTTAAAGCCTACTCTGAACATTTTACTTAAACCCGCATTGAATTTTAATTTCTCATAGATCCCATATAGGGCCATCTTTAAAAAATGCTTACTCTCGGCAAAGGGTATCTAAGATTCCGCACAGCCGAATATAGAATTTGTATTTGTTTTTCCTTAATATTTTTATGAACATTTATAGATTTAAATTAATATACGAAAATGTTGGCAGGGTTGGTTTAATTTGAGGGAAAAAAATGTTTAAAAAAGAAATTTTAAACTTAATGGAAGGAAATGAAATCGGAAAAGATTTTTTTTTGTATAATAAGAAAATAAATTTTAATTATCGATGTAAAAAGGAATTTGTAATGAATTGTTAACAAAGTCAAAGTTAATTTTATGGTAAATATAAAATAAATGTCATAGAAATATTTTTGTAGGATACATTTTGCAAGTTGTCATTTCTACGAGAAATTTTAAAAGCAAAACATAATTAAACTGGGGACCAAATTAGGGTATTTGAATGAAATTTTAATTTAAATTGGGTTGCTATCTCAATCGATAAATATTGATATCGAATGCCGTAATTCGGACTCAGCTTATTTTTATAACGTAACTGTTGCTTCAAAGAAAATCAAATTAATATTTTAAAAATGTTAATTTTTTGCAATAAAACGATGGTTGTATCTACCTACTGTAAAAATCTTACATCGTTTTCTCTACTTTTTCGTCAAAGTTTGCATATTAAAGCATAGAGTTTTTTGCTACTACTGAAAATTTATAAATTTTGAGTTAACCCTCTTTAGAGAAACCGATGCGTTATATAACACTAAGCCACAAAAAATTAACCTTAAAAATAATATATTTTCTACGCCAAGATGGGTTTGCTTAACACAATATGGCATTTATTTATTTTTCTCAAGAAGCGTTTTCAAGATATACGCACAACCCGTGTTTTTTTGCAGTTCTTTTATTTAGGTATGCACTTCGAAAAAAATTCAACTGCATTGTACAAGATCTAAATTTTTACTGTATGAATCAGATAGAGATTTACCGAGCTACAGGACTTTAAAACTTGATAAAATGTGATGTTTTTATGTTATTTTCAAAATTCACTATTTTTTCAACATTTATCTTCAAAAATTTTTTTTTCCAAACGTAATAAGTGTAAAATTGTTACCGTCAAACTAAAATTTAAAAAATGACGACATATTTAGTAAAAACAACTTTTAGAAAAGTTGTCTTTAAATTATATGCCTTTCAGTGTTGCATTGTAACGAGTTAATGAAGTCAGCAACTGTCCCGCTTTTGTTGTTTAAATAACTTTTGAAATTTTTAAATTGCACTGTGTATTAAAATATATAAACATTCATTTGATAACTATTAGTTTGTTTGTGGTCTGTGTATATTATTAAAAAAAAGTTTCCGAAGAAAGTTGACCAACATCTTTTTCGAATCTTATAAATTTTATTTTCAATACTTAGCCAGAATTGTCAATAAGCCATGGACTCGAAACGTATTTTATTGTACTTGTTTTTGTTAAATTAACTAAATTTGTTAAGGCCATGGAGTAGTATTTGTCATTCGGTTAGCCAGTTGAATGGAGGGATGCAATTAATCATATGACCAAAGTGCACAGCGGAAAAAATGGCTGTGTTATTTATTGATCTCCAGTCCCATAAGGAAAGCCTCCAGCATTTAAAGAAACATAAGAAGAAGGATGAAGAAGAAGATTCAAATCTACAGGTGATACAAATGTTGAAATTATAGTCGATGGGAATGATTTACATCGTGACTTGTCAAAATAGAACTCGTAATTACTCGATTCACGTCTAAAAGAAAGAGGATTTTCGGACAGAGAGACACGCTTTTTTTTACTATCGCAATCGTTTCAAGATATGTGGAATTATTTCAAGAAAGTTAAAAGTGGGTTTTTAGGAAACAACAGAAGCCATAATGGTAGTGAACACATTCGAAATATAATGGAAGAATTTTAGGCCAGAGCTAAATATTAAATAAGTGAAATAAATCAATATTTTTTGAAAATGGGTTTCCTGTAATTACAGGAGCACAAATATCATTGAAAATGCATTTTATTTAACACTTTTTATACTCATTTCATTGTGACGATCAAGGTGAAAGATTTTACCGCGGGATTGGAATAATGGGAAAGCGTTATCATCGCCATTGGGATCAGCTCATAAATGAGCAAATACGTGAAATGTCGTCGCAACATAAATGGATAAATTAAAGAGGAAAATTATAAAATTGTTACCAAAAATGTAATTGTGTAAACAAATTAAATTGCCTCTTAACACTTTACCCTAATCCAATCAATACCAATCAGTTTGGATTTTTTCGCTTCTTATATTGCCGGTTAATTTTTTGTCTGATGATAACCATTTTGTTACAAATATGTTTGGAATAAAATTGTCGTTAAGATATGGGCATAAAAATTAAACAATTTTTTTTACCCTAACGGAATGACTGAAAATGTTTTTTTTTACCGATAAACACAGCATAGATATGGTCTGAAAGAATAAAAAAGATATCTTTGTAACAGCCTAATTCAAAAATACAGTTCTCAAGATTTTTGAAAACAGCCTTATGAACTGCAAAAAATTTGTGTTTTCGCGTTTATCTCGAAAACACTTCTTTAGAAAAATAAACGAATGCCATTTGCGTGTTCAGCACCCCCAATTTATCGTAGAAAACATCTAAATTACGTGGTTATGCCAAAACGTTAACAAATTTGTGGACCAGTGTAATTTAACTTTTTCCTAATCCTTAAAGCTTCGTTCACAATAGCAGCAACATTTCTTATTTTTTCCCAAAGTATTTCATATATTTTCCTTAAAATTTTTTAACAAAAATTTAACTGAAGTTTTTGAAAAAAATTTAGTCTACTTCTACAAAAATTTGTATGAAACTATAAATGACGTTTATAATAATTTTATTTAGTTTTTAAATAAAATTTTAACAAAACTGGCAAAATTTGCAAAATTTTCTTAATTGAAAATGTGTGTGGTTGAAAAAAAAAATGTTGCTTTATTTTGAACAGTAAGTGAAAATTCTTTATGTTTAATAAATTATTTTATATACAGTTGTGTGGCGTTAAAGAACTAAAATTCCCAGTACAATTAACATTTAACTTTTCTTTTAAATTTCAGAACAAAGTGTTACAAAAGTTTTCTTCTTCTTTTAAGAACAAAACTTAACTTTTGTTGTAAAGTTTTTTTTTGTTAAGTAAAATTGAAAAAAAATTTTAATTAAGCAATAAAGCAGCTATTTTTTGTTAAGCTTGCTTTAATTAATTTTATATTATTATTTTACTAGTGGTCAAAATTCGACCATAAATTTTCATGTTCATATGAAGAAAACATAGTAAATTTATGTATGTGAATTTATATGTTTCGAGCATTTCTTCGTTTTAGTAGATCGATTTGGCGAGGAACCTACCTCTGGTTCATATTTTAACTTACACGTGAGTTAATTTAATTTTATAAGTTCAATATAATCAGAATTGATAAAACAAAAAAGTATTAAAAAATCTCCTTTTTAGATTGTCATCCACTCAGGACATTGCATGTTTAAATTTAATTTGTTATGTCTAATATTAACGAAAATTTATTAAAGTACCAGATGTTGAAGGGAAAAGTTTCAAAAAGCTTCTCTTACATGTTCGGCATGGTCCTTTTTATTTTATCTTTACAGTTCGAATATTAACAAAAATTCTTAATGTACCAAAGGAAAAACGAAAAGTACCAACATTTTTCATCTTATAGGAATTCATTCACTCAGGATCCTGCACCTATAAATTTTAAAATGATCACATTTAATTTCCCGTATTCATAAAGTCGAAATATTCGAAAACCAAATAATCGACAACACTTTTTTTTTATTATTTGATAGTGGAAAAAACTAATTTTTTGTATTTGTGTTTGTAGTAAATTTGAACGCTTAAAACTCTGAAATTTTGAGCAGGCTTCTAAAAAAATGTATCAAAATATGCCTCAAAAAGGAAAATTATGCGCTAAAAACTTAAAAAATGCTGCAAAAAAATCTCTTTTAACAAAATTATGCAAAAAATGCTGCAAACGGTAAAATATGCACTAACAAATCGATGCCCAAATTCATAAAAAGCTCTAAAACGGATACATATATTGTTTCTGCCTTAATTTGCATATTTCCCTGGCAATAAATAATTGTTTTGTTATTTTGGTATGTCACAGTTTTATATAACGAGAAATTACACTTTAAAATATCTTGAAGATGGGTCCAAAATTTTGCAAAGGTCCGAAATAAAGCCCACACCTGAAATATTCTTACAAAGCAATATTATTTGTTTTATTTAAGCTGACTTTAATGGTCATTTCTGGAAATACGTACCATTTGTACCATTTAGTTTCATTAGTCGCCTAAAACTTTTGACAAATATTTAACTAGTACCTTAACAAAGGTTTGTTTTTTTTTTTTTTTACTTAATATACATTTTTTTGTTTATTTGCTTAAAAATGTTAGCAAACTCAATTTACACTTAATTAAAATTCATCCAGCTAAAACATACAACACACACACATTTTTATTGAGTCACTTGCATAACATTAAGCAACTTTAAGGTCATAGTTGTGAAATATATTTTTGGAAAGTTCTAACAATTTGACATTATTACTGTTTTTCATACATATTTATAAATTTGTTTTAATATAATGCATATCGCACACCAAATCACAAACGGCCACAACTCAAAATGGAAAAAGGTTCAGGAGAGGCAAAAAATGGCTTCAAAAACGTGGCTGCGATTATTAAATCAAATTGGTTTCAACAAATGTAAAATAAGAAAATTAAAAGAAGACAGTGGGTTTAACGACATTTTCGCGTTCGTTATAGATTTGATTTGTGAACTGGTTAATGAAAAAATAAAAGTTTTTGATAAATTTTAAAATGCGACAGTTTATGATTTAGTGTGCGATATGTATAATTTTGCATGTCTGCATCAGAGAATACATAAGAGAGAGTTGGTCTGTTTAGTATGTTAAAAGTATATAATGAAATTATAAATTATGTATGTAACAATACTTTGCACAACTACATGTTCGGTATTGTATCTTAAATGGACATATTTATAAAGACCCATGAATCAAATAAACAAGATTGCGCATTGCGCAGGTCCGTTATTTTTGTGTGTGACGAAACAATAGACTTTGTGCGTGTCTTACATTTTTTACAACAAACACTCATATTTAGTCTATGATGACGTAGATGCGCAGTAGAAATTTTTGTTTGTACGGCTGAGTGCGCAATCTTGTTTTTTTGATTCATGATAAAGACCTAAGTCTACAATAGAGGTGTTCAGTGTTTTTTTTTTGTTGCAAATGATCTTGCGAAAGAACAAGTGCTAAAAATCGTTTTCTTTTGTTAAATTCGTGAATTTTCGTGAAAGATGTATAAAGTTGTCAGCCCTTGATATCTGTTGATTGGAAATGCATGGGGTAGCATTTCGATAAGGTTTTATTATATATTGAGTTTTTTTTCATGTTTATATTTGAGCTAAAATTGTTGCTCTGATTGCCTAGTGATTGGGCAAGTGTTGCTAAATTAGCCATATTATCTATCGAAATAGTAGTATCATCGGCATATCGTATGTAGTTAATAAATTGACCATTCACTTTGATTTGTGCTTCAATCCTACTGATGGATTACTGGAATTTAACTTCTATATGTTGAAAAGTAGAGGAAACGTACACTTCTTTCTATACGAAGTATTTTGTATTCATTTAATTAGTTCGAACTTCTGCTATTTGCCCTGCTACTTGATCTTTTCAACAATATGCTTAACGTTTAATTTACTATTGCTCAATTAAGTTAAGTTCAAATAAATTTTGTAGCTGCAATTAAAACATTAAAAAAATAAAACAAAAACATTTGTACGCAATAACTAGGCAGATATAGTTGGAGTTCTCCCATTAGCAAAACGTTCAAAACATCCAAAAGAAACCATATTTAATGTAGTTGCTTTACGTAAGAGATTTTTCCACCAAACATCCCCTTGGTTTATTCCTTTTGCCATTCTGGTAATAAATTTAAATCAATTGTCCTCCGATATTCAAAATTTCCAATGTTTTGAAGTAAAAATTCTTTGGTAGTAGTACACGAGCTTGATAAATTTTCGCATTTAACAAATATTTGACGCCCAGCATGAATCCACTTTTTTTTTTAAACATTTGTTTGATTCTAAAAGGGGGTAAAAATTTTCAAGTTACTAAGATTTTTTTTTTTGTTGGAAATATAGTTTAGTAAAGATTAATAAATTTAGTAGTAATGCCCCTTTTTGAATTATTTCGTCAAATATTTGTTAAGTGTAAACATACCATAACGAAAGAATACGACTATTGAGTCCTTTCCATTACAATTTATTGTTACTCAGACAAAACCATCTTGTAAGGTTCGAGAGTAGCCATAGTTCTTTTATTGAAAAGTTTCGGAGATAAGTTGCACCGCTTATATGGATCGGGAATTTTCGAAATTGTACCAAAAGTCTTACTTTTAAAACAAAAACCTTAAACATTTTACGCTTAACTATATTTATTTAAATGATTGCAGTGTTGTGACTTAAACAAACTAACAAGACCAAACTTTAATACAGTAATGTAGTTTGTTAGTTCTTTCGGTAAATTACCTACAAATTTTAACGAAATTTAATGTTCTGATTTGCAGTCTTATGAAACTCATGATCAACCAAATTTTATTTCATTAACATAAATTGATATGGGTTTTATATCAAGTCTAGGGTAAGTTATGGATAGAAGTTTACGAAATTTATTGTATGAAAATCGGTGATTTTCGACATCAAGTTATGTTGGAACCGATTTACATTAAAGGTGATTTCTCTCCGACAATTCTTACGTCTCTTTTGGAGTCCATTCTTAAATCCAAGTGCACTTACATAGAGACTTTTTCCTCGCAACACTCAGGGGACTTCTGCCTTTAAATTGATCTATGCTTCTTACTCATTTATTTGTAGAAGTGTTGCCATAAAGTCACTTATTGTTAATATGGGAAATTCAGAATTAATATGCTAAATAGGCAATACTGACAACAATTTATGAAGTAAAAGTAAAGATTTTTTAAAAGCAAAATGTCTGAAGTAATCAAGGAGGAAATTGTGGACCTAACTGAATTTACTGTCGAAACTTCTGATAGAGATAACAAAAAAAAAAGAGAATGAAATATTTAAAAGAGAAGTGTCAAAATTGTCGTTTCAATTTTCATTACGTGCTCCATTACGCTTGCCGCCTAAAAACACGTGTCGCAGGGGACATGTTATGGTGATATGAGCCGTAATGTAAACAGCCTGTAACATGCAAACAAATTTATAGCTTAAATTACCATCAAATATTATTAAAGGTAAGAATGGCAGTTACGAAACTATAAACTTAGATTACTTTCATATTCGAAAAACTATAAAAAATGTTGTTAAAAGTACTTAAAAACTTTGAAAAACTACCAATGATAGTGAGGTAATATTTCCATATATATAAAAAAAAATACTCAACATTTTTTATTTTTTCGAATTTATTCTATACAAAGGATAGCTAAGGTAAAATGTAACAAGATACAATATAATAGTCTGGTAGTGTATAATGTCATTCCTAAAAAATTAATGGAATAGTCCTTAAAAAAAAAGCTTTATAAAATACATAACTGAAATTTAGCTCATAGAATAAATTCGAAAAAATAAAAAATGTTGAACATAATAAAGTAATCTATGAAAGGAAATAACTCCCAGTTTCTATATATAAAAAAATATTTTATATATTCAAATTTTTTACAATATTTTAGGCAAAAACTAATTAATTTTATTTATTACTAGCATATACCCGCTACTTCGTAAGCGCCTCCTTTTTCTTCGTGGACATATTTGTATGCCAAAGTTTATTTTTCTAGGTTTAAACTTTTTTAAATTTTAGTAGCATTTAACCCGCTACTTTAGTAGAACCAAAAAGCTAAAGAAAAATATAAAATTTCCCGTATTTCCTTTTTTTTTGGTACTATTTTTTCCCCCATTAAAGTATCAAAAATTTCAGTATTGTAGTGGCAGCCCATAATTAAGTACGAATATTTCAATGAATGGAGGAAAATGTTTTGTAAAACAATGTACTGAAAATAGTAACGATTTTAATCCCCTTTAATTTTCGTATTTCGAAAAAGTACCAAATTTGTATACGTATTTTTTTTGATAAGTTTCGAATGTGGTATTAACTTTTTTTCTATGTTAATTGGTTCAAAAGATAGATGGGTTGGCAAAAAAGTACTAAAATTCAGATTTTACCCGTTTACTCATTTAAAGTGCCGAATTTCAAAAAAGTACCAGACCGTGTCCGCTTACTTTTCTAAAAAACAAAGATACGTTTTACATTTATTTTGCATCTCGTTTAATTTTGGAAATATAGGCCCTAATTTTGTAAAACACAACGCACGCGAAAGTATTTTATTGAAAGCAAAAACAAATTCATAAATATTTTGTAATTTTGTTGTTGCTTTGTATAAACATTTATTTACCGTTTTAAAATTTTCAACGCCACAATCAATAATGCGTATGTAATCTTAAAAACCAATGTGAATTTCTGTAAGAGGCAAAAACAAAATTACAAAATATTTATGAATTTGTTTTTGCTTTCAATGTAATTCTTTGTGGTTGCGTTGTGTTTTTCAAAATTAGGGCCATAATGTTACCGAATTTTCCCGTTTTTAACTTTTTTGTACCCCCTAAACACTCGAATTTCGAACAATTCCGTCTTAGTGTATCGAGTTGGGAGTGACCAATCGCTAGTCCAAATTTCAAGTTTGTAGGGTCAGCGGTATTTTCCCTTTAAAAATACACATTTTTTATTTTAACATAAATTGAAATCGCAATGATCATGTTTTTCATTTTATGAAGAAACCGTTTTCAAGCCGACAAAAAGACTAGCAGAATTTTCAACAATTTGTTTGTTTTTGTTTACATTTTTTTTTATATGTAAATCAACGATCCATTTTTTACCACTGGAACGCTTTTAATAAAATTTAAAATATAACGTTCTCCACAAATAATAAAACAAATCGGAGAAGAAATCTTACTTAATAAATAATATTAACAAAAATTTTAGACCATTTTTAATGTATAAATGGCCAATTTTCTTTGATAATTTAATTTGGTTTTTTGTTTTGAATTAAAAATAAATAACCTATGCACCCCTTGTTAAAATCACCCAAATTATTTTTTTGTCTGTAGATTTGATACAAAAATATCAAGATTTCAGGAAGGTATGTAACTCTTTTCCTGATTTTAAACACAAATTGCTTAGTCATAGTTTATTCAAAAGAGAGTTGAGAAGATTGGTGGAGGTGCTCAGTTTCATGTATTCTGCAATTATGTTTTGCTTAGTAGTTCTTACACTTTCTAACATAAGGAAAAAGACAAAATAAAATCGCAAAAATTACAAGACTAGAATTTTATAGCCTGGACATTAATGCAATTTCGAAGCAGAATTCTTAAAAATTGCAGCAACAAAATGGCAAATCTGGCCGATGACTAAGGAGATCTAGAAACGATTTTACATCAAAATTATTATTTTCTATTGAGTCGTCAAAGGGCGTACGATTTCCACAGACAGACGGGCATGAAAATCTACTTACAACTACTAAATGACCAATAATATATGGGACAATCCAAGTCAAATCGGACAGTTTAGAGAAAAATATTATTTGATTTTCCTTATTTTTTACCGTGTTGATGTTTCTTCTCAACAGTAAATTTTCAGATTTTTTTTGGCTTATGGTATCGAATATTAAAAAAATCGCATTATAAGAAAACTTTGTTCAAATAAACACGCATAACGTTTTCAATATTAGTCCAAATAGAGTAATTTTGCACAGTGGGCTTGGCTTCGTTTGGAGATTTAATATTTTAAATAAATTTGTTTCACTGTTTGTACTCTTTGATTTTCTTGAATTTTTTTGTAAACCTGACAATTTAAGGGAATCTTTGTAAAGGGTGGTTAAATTTTAAGGGCCGATGTTAAATATGAGCCACACGTTATCGTTAATTTTTTTCTGCATTTGATTTGACATTTCTCAATTTCAGACTAATTCATATTGAACCATGAAAAACAGGCAATCGAGCAACACGTTAAAGTTATTCAGGCTTATTATGAAAATGTGCGTTCAAATCAAAATTCATATCGAGCACTTCGTGGTTCTTCCAGTCAATCTAATGGTGAGGCACATTTTCACCTCAGTGGATTCGTAAATAAGCAGAATTTCCGCATTTTGGCGAATGATAACTCAAGAGAAATTGTCAAAAAACCAATGCACCCACAAAGAGTGACTGTTTCGTGTGTTTTATGGGCTGAAGGCATCATCGGGCCATATAGAAACTCAATTATGCATCAGCGTCTTCACAAATTTGGACTATCGGGCGCAGGTGTGCCGCCGAGGTCGAGGCGGCCATACACATAATTGAACCGTAACAATATTATCATAATAAAAAGAAATTACAATAATTTTTTTAACAATTTGTGTTTATTCAAAATCAACATCGGCCCTTAAAATTTAATTAAGCTTCTCACTCCATGGAGAAGTCCTTATTTCCCATTTAAATTTTTTTCTTTTTATATAATTCTAATTTAATTTAAAATTGTTTTGTTGGTTTTTCTCTGGGTGAATATACACTTTTGCCATTGTCAAGTGTTGAACAAATTTGGAACAGTAGGTGGAAGGGGGAGAGCGTCCGATGGGCGATCGCGACGGGCGGATTTTCTCCTCTATGGTATAACAAACACCATATGGCTTTATTGACTATGGCTTTATTGCACGGCGCCATGGGCTCATATATTTTCTCACAGTAGATCTATTAAATTTATTTTGACGATTAAAGGATATGAAGGCGAGCGTGTTTTCGCAAATAAAAAAACTTAATACACTTTCTTGTGGTGGCGTGGGGTATAATAAATGTATGTTACATATTTGTGTTAGCACTTGTGTATTTGTAAAACTTTTTTATTTTTTTGCAGAGAAAGGAACGGCACTACTTTATATGAAATTTCTATCTATCACACACATACACACACATATTAAGTTTTATAAACATCTGAGTTTTACAGAACAGCAAAAGCATTTAGGTTTTTATTTAATGGAATGCACCCCTTAACCTTGAACAATTTTCTATTTTATTTGCTTACGCTACTTTCGTGTGTCCTGCTTTAAGCACTATTTGCACAGTAACTCACAGAAGAAAGTGAAAATTAAAAAAAAAACTGAAAATAAATAAAAAATAAAAACATTTGCGAAATATTAAAACTCAAGGCTTATGAAACATCTGACAGCTGCTCTAAAACAAGAGGTGAAGGTTAAATTGTGGTTTTTCGGTTAAATTTTATTTCTGTTATAAAATTGTGTTTTACACAAAAGAGCGACACAACAGCATTCGGTTACACGTTTGTACAATTGTTTGTGTAAATTTTAATAAAACTGAAAAACAAAAAAGGAAAACATAAAACAATTTGTTAAATGAGAAATTTAAAGGAGGAGACAGAGAGAGGGACAATAAATAAATAATGCAAACATTTTTATAATTTTTTGTAAAAAAAAATAAAAATTTGTTGACACTTTGTTAAATGGCATTTTAACAAACAAAGAAAAAAATATAAATAAAATGTTAACAATATGACCGAAATTAATTTATTGCCATGCAGAGATACGGTTTCTGGTTTTGTTGTTAACTAAAGTTTTCGCTGGGTGGGAAATTATATTATAATTTAAAAAAAAAAAACTGCATTTGTCAGAGTAGATTTTAGTGTAATAATTTACTAAAGGTATAACTGGTAAAATAGTATAGCCTCTCTTGTGCGAACATATGTTGCTTTATATCACTTTAGTGTATAAAAGTATTTAGTCGATTATCTAAAAAAGAAATGATCGATTAATGTAATCGAGAGCATTTTGTACAAAGATTCTCTATTTATTTAACTCTAAATTAAAGTGATTTTCGTCATAATGTCTTATGCTATGGTCACACTTGGGCTCTTAGCTAAGTCACCATTTTGCTAAAACACGATTAAAACCCCAAGTGTGAACATAGTATAAACTGGAGGCTGAACTCGCCCTTTATCTATATAATCAAATATAAAACTACCTCTTATATTAATTTGCTTCTTACTGTATATTTTGTATATTTGCATTGCTTCAATTTGCTCTAATTTCTTTTACATAAAAACTGAAGTTTATGTACATTTTAAAGTTAACTTTAAAAAATAAAAGAAAATAAATTTGGCCTTTTTTTACATTGCATGTAAACATTTTGAAATTATGTTTGCTTTCTTTTCTGAACTTACCATTTTTGACAATTGATTGTGGAAATGTTGAATCATTAATTTTGTTGGTATAACCGCCTCCATTCGCTTCTAAAACGAACAATGAATTAAATAATGATGATGATAATGATGCTTTAGAAGGAGCTGATGCTGACAGGGATGCTGATGTAGCTGCTGCTGCTATTATTGTGGATGTTGATGGCTGTTTGAAAGCAGTACTATTTACCATTATTGTAGCAAGAGTTGTTTTTGCTGTGGAAGCCATTACAACAATATTGTCAATTTGTTTAACATTGAATGGATTACCGAGCAAAATAGTTATTAGCAAGAAATAAAACGTTTCGATTATGAGTGCAGCAACATTTTTAAACTTAAACCACATTTTGAGGCTTTACATACTTGAGCAGATTTGAAGCAGTTTTAAGCATTTTAAATTGCTAGGAAATTATTATGCTTTTTACATTTTTGCTAAAGGAAAAGTAGCTAAAATTTAGTTTTTTTTTATAATTTATTTAAACACTTTTATTTAACTTATGTAATTAAATTTTGTTTAATTGGATTATTCTTCAGTATTGAATGTATTTATTTTATTTTATTTTTAATTTTTTTTAATTAAAACTTTTAATCTGTGATGAAATTAAATTGTTTAATTTTTTTAATTAATTGATTATTTAATTTTTTAGGATTTGAGTGCTCTTCACCAGCTCTCTGGAGTATTTATTAAAATTTTATTCTTAAATATATAATTTTAATTGATACTAGAATTAATAAAAAAAAATACACTTATACACAAAAAGTCACTTGAACTCACACACATACACGCAATTTAGGTAGACTTTTCATTAAATTTGATATTGTGGTTTTTTTGTTTTTAGTTTCTTTTTTATTTGAAGTTTTGCATAATTATTATACTAATTCATGAATAAACTGTTGTTCAGTTGAGTTTCTGAAAATTTTAGAATGTTTAGCTCTAATAATAATCGAATGACAATTAATGACTAAAATTTATATACAAATTTTTAATTAAGTACTTCCAGCAAAAGTTTAAACTCTTTTGTTGATTTTATTTCATAGTAATCATAAAATATTTCTTAAATAGACAACAAAAAATTTAATAGTTTTTAAAAGTTTTTAATTTTAAAGCCATGGAGAAAATAATTTCAATATATAATTTTTATAATTAGCAATATGCCAAAAAAATATACTTTTTCATTTTCAAATTATTTATGTTAACAGCTACAAAATCAATATTTTTATTTGTTGGATAGTTAGTTTGGGTACTAATCTTCCATTTTCGGATATTGTTGCAATAATAAATTTAAAACAAAAATGGCAACAACAAAACTTGGAAGTAAAAAATGCTGCCCGCAGAAAAAATTAAAAAATTGTCTCTAATCACCAAATTTATACCAAATTAATAGAATCAAGCAACCAATTTGTTGATATTGCATCTATTATCAAAATTATTATTTTGAAAAATTTTTTTTTTTTAATTACAGATATTTTTAATTTTAATTAAAAAAATGATCAAAAAACTTTGCCGTTTCAAACAATGTTTTGATTAATTTTGACAATTTCCAACAACAATTTCACAAATTTAAATTATTTTATTTTAAACGGAATAATTTTTTGTTATTTAATTATTCTTTTAATTCAAAATTTATTTTAAAATAACTAATATGTAAATTAAGTCAAAATTATGTTTTAATTTTTTTTCAACAAAAAAATAATTGATTCAATTAAATTTAATTAAATTTAAATACTTTTTAAATAATTTTTTAATTGTTAAAAAATACTAATAATTTTTTCTGTGCTGTTAACATTTACCTCGGCACGAACTGGGCTGAATTCAACACAGTTGTTTAAGACTTCAAAATCTAAAATTCTGAGGTGGTCCGGTGGTTCGTTTACAGGAAAATTTCGAAAATGTTTAAAAAAGCAAAAAAAAAAAAATGGAAAATGCGTTATTTTTACCTTTATTCACATATAACTTTTGAAGTTGGAATGTAATCTTCGAGCACCACCGCATAATTTTAGACAACTATGTTGACTTTCAATATTCACCCCAATTTGTGCCGTATAAAAAACATTAAAGTATATTTTCGGCACATTTTATTCATTAATTTATAAAATAGAGTAAATATAATAAAAAAAAACGTGCATTTAGGCTGCTGAAATGAGTTATTCAGAATTAAATGAGACCAACGCCGAAAGCGAGCTAACAGCATCTGTGAAAGACTAACTGGAAGTATGGAAACATTATTATTCCAATATCGTTAACGACTTCTAACCACCAAAACATATGGATCTGAATTTTCCACGAAATAAAGCAAGATATCTCCATTAAATGTCCAGATATCGCAGAAGTTATGGATGTTGTAAATCACATAAAAACTAATTAGGTCCCTGGAGCCTAAAACATATCGCCCGAGATGCTTTAAGACGACACCCATACTACAGGATCTAAATATAAACGTGAAGAAGAGCAAGGTAGTGCACTGCAATACAGTTAATACCATCAGGTTTCGCATAAAGAACATAGAACTAGAAGAAATATCGAAATTTTGCTAAGGCAGCATCTTTATACCGAATCTCAAAAACCAGCCAAGCATTCGGTACCCTTCGGTCTGTATGGAAATCTTCCATCATATCCAAGAACACTAAGATCTTTAAGTTATTTGTCAAATCGGTGTTCCTCTGTGCATGGGAGACGTGAAATACTATTTTTTTTACCCATAACATGTTTCGAGGCAACCAAACTGAGGCTATCAGCGCAGAAGTTGTGTAACCCACAATTTAATTTGGTTACTGTTCTGGTGTAAGATATGTTCTTTGCACTTTTTATGACAGTGTAATAGTCGAGTAACCCCACCTTTTTTGTATCCAAAACAGATGGCGCCAGAAACCTAGTTTTTGCACAGGCCGTTACAACCAAGTACTATAGTGCAAGAGTAGTGTTAACTCCTCATTATCTCATAAAAAGTAGTCTGGGGTTTCACCACTTCTGCGCTGATAGCCTCAAGTATGGTTGTGGCTTCTTGATGGAGGACTAATTTAACCACAAATTAAACATATGTTTAAGATTTTCCTCCAAAATAGTTTTTTTTTATGCGACGATATTTAAACATAACTTTTCTCTGCGTGTGCTCTAAACCCTACAACTTATTTACTGATTATAATAGATTTTACAATTAAAAAAAAATCAATCCATCTGTACTCAAATTAAAACGAAGCGTTATTAATAGTACGCTCAGTACGGATTTTCTTGAATCAAGAACACAAAGATTGATTCAAGTACGAATTTTCAATCGCAAGATTCTTAAATTATCCATATGCAATCGCGATTTCGTACTTGAAATAATCCGAAAATGAGATTGATTTGAGTAAAACTAAGATTGAATCAATCTCAAAATGCGCTTGATTCAAGAATTCGTGGCACAAATTAGTCTGGCCTGACCTTTTTTCAATGTGTATAGAAAATAAAAACATGCGTAAGCCGGAGGGTTAAACATGACAATAATAAAAGTATGTATGGTTAATATTTTTTTACTTGATTTAAGAATTTTATACTTATTCCAAGAAATTCCGGGATTGTTTCTTATTTCATTTAGGATTGTTTTGAGTACGTTTTAGTGTTATTCGTACTTGAATTTTTGAGTACGACTCGTACTTAAAGCAATCATAAAAAACTTGACTTATCCCGATTGGTTTGTTTAAATGAGATGCTTTAACGAAAAAAAGTCCGTTATAAGTATTTTTAACCATTAACTAATAGATTTTTGCAATGATTTTAAGGGTACAATTTTGTAGCTGCTATATAAAACGATAAAGTGGTATTTATTAGTTCCTTGTAGAATCTTAAAATATAATTGAGTTTTAAGAAACATTATTATATTTAAAAATAAAAAGAACCTTATAATTATTAAAATTTAAAAAAAAATCCTTAAAATACATATGTATGGGACAGTTTCAGTTAAGAGGGACCTATGGATAAAAAATCGCTTTTTACTTTTTTGGTGATTCTTAAAATATACGCAAACCGCAGTTTTCTTACTTCATTGTCATAAGTAAGCTTTAAAATACACCTTTGACATGAAAAAAAAGAAAACTTGTTAACTTAAATATCGTTTTTCTCCAAACCTCAATGTTTGCCCATAGGCCCCTTTTAACTGAAACTGTCACATGTGTTTTTTTTAAATTTATTTGGAATAACAAACCTCTTTTACAAAACAGATTTAAAAAAAAACTCTAAATAGCGTTTTGGAACTACTGTGTATGATAAACAATATTTACCATACTCCACGTATACACGATATAAATAATACGTATACGCTTAGTGAACCTTAAATAACCTTAAGCTTAAGTGAAACAATTTCATAGATTAAAAATAACGATTATTACAACAGATAAATAATTATTTATGTATGCAAATTGTGTAACAAAACATATTCTTTCTGTTTGTAATTTGTTGGCTGTACCAGCATGAAATTAAAATCCTTAAAGAGTTTTTTGAAATTTATTTACAAGTCTACATAAATACATATGTACATTAGAGTTATAACTTCTTTTGAGTGCAAAATACCACTATAGTACCATGTGGGGAATGTTGTTCTGATAATTACAACAGTTTTTAGGCTTATTTGGTAAAAAAAAAGTTCCCGCTCCGGAAGTGATTTCTAAAGTGCCTTAATTTTTTTTTCAAAATTATGATTTTTTTAATTATTCTACAAACATAAGTCTATTTTTAAAGTTAAAATAAGCGATAAAGACTATAAATTGTAGAATATAAGCTTTAAGTTTAATGTGCATTTCGTTTAACATTGTGGATATGAATCCTGCACGACCTTAATTGCACGCTGGGTGCTAATTGCTCCGCTAATGATCTTTAATGGTAGACGTTTCTTTTACCCAGTGCCTTAAGAAACATTCATTAGCTTTCGTAAAGTGCCCCGGTAGGCAAGCTGGTAGTGAGCAAGTCTATTAGCGCCGGGGTTGTGGGTTCAATTCCCGCCAGAGACTCTGGTTTCTTTCCTGCTTAGGGAATTAAAAAAAAAAAAAAATTTAATATTCACTTAATATTTGTGTAACTATCTTATTAAAAAAGTTGAAGTTGATTTTGTATTAAAATTATAAAAATTAAACAAGTTAAAGAAAGGTACTTTTTCTGCTTAAATAATTGCCATTTGATTGATTTTTTGCATTAGACTTATGAAAAATGGCTTCCTATTGAAGATTATTAGAATTTAGACAAAATAAGACTTATTTATTAAAAAAAAGAAAATATACACAAAAACAAACCTTCAACGCTTTCATTTCGGACATTTTTTTACGATAGAGGAAAAGTGACATCATATTTTGTAATACATTTTTATGCCCCATACGGCTATGCGGTTGTATTTTTGATATTTGCAAAAAGTAATAACCCTAATGCACATATTATTGTATGCACAGGGTGTTTTCTTTCGAGCTACAGAGCTTTTAATTAAAGCAAAGACAAATATGTTTAATGTCAATGTGGCATTAAAAGGTAGAGAATTTGAAACCGCAAATGCTTAAGCAAGATTTGGGACATATGGACTCCACGGTTGTCGACTTTAAGGCACTTTTTAAACTGACATTATGTCCATTGACTTAAGACGCATTTTGGTGTGCAAAGAAAAATAACTTTAATATCAGTGTGGCATTAGTGGGTAAAAAATTTGAAAGCACTTGTGCTTAAACAAGATTTGGGCTATATGGACTACACGGCACGGTACGTAAGGGCGTAAAATTATTCGTTCATTAAAATATTGTTAAGTAAATTAATTCTAGCAAACTCTGTGGGTCATGTGGCTTCGCCCTGATAAAGCCATATGTTAACAAAAGTGCTTATTAAGGTACAAAAAAGTTAGTAAGAATTTCGCTAAACTACTAAGAGTTGACCGTGTCACTCTGAGCATCGTTATTTGCGAAGGCATATGAGTTGATTCCACCGGCCAATAAAGCTTTCAAAGCATTGAGTTTTTCGGAATGAATTTACGTTTTGACATAAATTATGACGGTGGCATGTCATAATGATTATGGACAAAATGTCATTTTTAAAAGTGCCATAACGTCAATGTATAGAATGCCATATAGTCCATAGCCAATTAATTGTAGGTCTGATTATTTTCAAGCTCTAGGGATAAGACTTCTCAGAATAAAAAATTAACAGTTTGGGATAGCATCAAAATCTCGAAATGTTAAAATGCCGGATTTCTGATTTGTGTATCTCAAATTCCCGGACTTTATATATTCTGAATTTTGATATCCTGAATTTAGAAATTTAAAATTAAGAAGGCAGTGTTGGTTATGCCATAGTGGAGAAATTCCTTAAGGCTTTGCAGAGAAGCTCCAGCTAACAAAACCGATGCTTATTATACAAGCAATTTGCTCTTTATGACACAACACCGGTTTCGCTAACTAAAACATAAGTTACTTTGCCTAGAAGGCGTTTGGTTGGGATCATAGACTTCACTGGGTTCACAGCCGGGTTTAGACCGGGCATACATGTAGACATGGGATATTACAGGAAGCAATTTTTTTACTTTAAACTTTCTGCAGATATTCTGCAATGCTTAATTTGCATTTTGGAACCGAATAATGTATTATTGATGCTATTCAATTATTTAAAAATTTACCGCACTTGTTTTAAAAATTTTAATATCAAATAAAAATAAAACAATAATTTATTCCAAAGAAAAATATCGAGGTTAATATAATTTTTTTCATGGGTCAATGTGTTTTTGTATAACTCGAATTGACAAATCAAAAGAGCCAAACTGTTTGGGCCTATTTGCAACGAGCTCGATTGAAAGGGCCATTCTGCATAATAAACTATTTAAAAAATTATTTTTTTTGATATTTTTAAAAATTCTTTGGTTTTGATAACACTGGGCCAAAGCGTTTTTAGCTACCTTTTAAAAAATAATTATTTTTCCATATTTATTTGCGTTTTTTACTTAAATTAAAATTTAATTAAATAAAATGGTGATACATTTTTTAGAAACAACGATCAGGATAAGAAGACTGAAAGGAAGTATGATGAACGCCAATCTGATCTGCCAATTGCAAATGTAAAATATTTAGGCCCTAATTCTGAAAAAAACGCAACCGCAACGCCAAAAATAACATTAAAAGCAAAAACAATGGCAAACATTTGTCATAATTTTGTTGTTGCTTTCTATAGAAATTCATACTGCGTTTTAAAATTTTTTAACGCCACATGATATGAAGCGTTTGAAATTTAAAAATTCAATATGAATTTCTGTGGAAAACAACAACAAAATAATAAAATAATTTTTATTTTGTTTTTGCTTTCAATGTATTTTTTTGCCGTTGCGGTTGCGTTTTACAGAATAAGGGCCTTAATCTTTTTGAACGATGTTTTAAGGGCTCCATTCCTTCTCACTTACATCATAAGTTCTTGGCTTTACATCACTAAACTGCAATTAGTGATGCACTTGTTGAGCCTGGCGAAGATGAAGTGGAACTATCAGAAGAAAGCGATGGCCCTCTGGAGTAGAAGCTCAAAGGTCAATTATTAAACTATTTTTATATTTTAGTATTCTTTATCAGAACATAAGAGATATGTGTTAAAATTAATTATTCCAATGCAATTGTTTTTTAAAAATAATTTTTTTGCAAGTAGGCTACCTTCATTTAATTTTCCTCCACATTATATGCACCCATTGGCCCAACATTTTCAACATTTGGGTAAAATATATGCTGCCGTATAGGGCCAAAGTGCTTTTTAATTTTAAATGACTAGAACCGTTGTTATGTAAAAAAGGCCGCACTGCACTATGTTGGTCTTTTTATCACTTTTATAACACATTCGAACCTTTAGATGACTATGGAGTTACAAAAATAGGTTGACCATCAAATTACTCGCAGAACCCGAACAATTCTATAGTGATAAACACTTCTTGTTTGCCGTATGATCTACTGAACAGCAGATCGGCATTTTTTGTGCAACTGTGTCGATATTTAAAAATATATACGTATAAAAATAGCAAGCCCTAGCCGCAAAAATAGCGTAAGCGTTAGAAATCAAATTTTACGGGAGTGAGTTTTATTTATTTTATTTCATATCAGTTTTGTATGGAATTTGTCGCTTACGATAAAATTGTGCTTGCTATAAAATCGTTACGGTACCTTATGTCACCATGACGTTTTGGGAGATTGCTTCATCATGTTGCCAAAAAAGTCAATTAAAAAAAAAAAAATTGAAAATAATGTCGCTGAAGTTATTTTCGGGGTCTATTGTCTATTAAAAACACCCAAACGTATCACAATTTTTATGACACTTTAAAAAGTGTATTACTGTCCATACACTTTGCGACACTTTTTGCTGTTATTTCACTTTCAAATTCGTCCACTTCTAAGTAGTCACAAATAACTTTACATTTTATGGGAATATTATGAAAATTATAGCATTATCACCCTTAATACCATGTTCGCACGACAGCGAATTCACTCTCTCATTCGAAATTCACAGCCTAATTAGGATGATCTCTAATTTTTATTGGCTTTTTCCATCACCAGCTGTCAAAGCACTAAAAAAACTAACTTAAAATACAACATAAACAAAGAAAAGTAAAAAATAGTAAAGAAAGTAATTTTATATTATAAAATTTAATGGAATCAAAAAAAGAAAATATGTAAATATTTTATATGTATGAATTTCTTTGAAATTATATTTCTTACTTACTTTTTCTTTTCATTCTTAATACAAGTAACCGCAAACAGACAATTAAATTTAGCAATAAACAAAATTAATAAAAAAAAGTGGAAGAAGAAGAACTGTCAAAATCGATTGAGCAAATGCCGTGCGAACATGGTATTTCAAATACGTAATTAAAACAGAGAGCGAAGTAATCCCATGCTCCGTGCAAACATGGCATAAGACTTATCATCGCTCTAAACTCTGCAGTTCTATAAACATACAAGCACAGTCATTTAACCATAAGTTTGCTTTAGCACTGAACAAAATTTTCAAATAAAATTTAGTTATGATTTTTAAATAAATTTAAATACATTTCAAATGTTGCTCTACCGTTAGTGACTTTACAATGAACTGCCAACCAAATAGACTTTAAGACAACCAAAAACTGTCAAATTAGCTGTAACAATTTTAAGTTCTTCGCCTCTAAAAACATCACCTGATTAACACAAAGTACTTATACACATACTAACATACTTAGGAATGTAAGTACATGGATGTATAAATATTTTTTTTATTCTTTATTTTATACATTTGCATATCTTGTTTTTGCTTTTGTTCAATAACGACACACATTTATGATTTAAATTGACATTTTCTAATATGCAAATGTATTTATAATAATTTTTATTTGCATAGAATTATTGAGAGTTTTGTGATTTGCTTGCTCAGTCGTGGAATATTCTATTTTTGTTTATTATTTAAAATTTGTTATTCAAATACGTATTTTATTTGATAGATATTGTCAGGGCAACAAAGTGTTTGTACTACAGGAACATTTTTTTCTTTTAATGTAGGGCATAAAATAAGGAAAAAGTTTGTTGAACTGTTTTTTTTTCTTCAATTATTACAAAACTTTTGTTAGTAACTTTTTTTCAGGGTTTGTTGTAGTTATGGGACAATAATATTAAAATATATGTTAATACATCTATATATGGGTATTTCCACAGTGAAGTCTACTTTTTGTCACGTTGCGTCACTAAGCATTTTAAATTGTTTCTAAAAGAATAATGTATATATAATATAATTTCTTTGTATTTTGGTGTAAAATGCATTTTTGTGAATGAGAGAAACATTTGAACAACTTGGTTTTAAAATACAGGATTAATTGCTTGGTGGTGTAAGGTAACAATTCTGTAGAAGTGCCCATATATAAAAATAAAAACATGTTTGTGTATTCAATGCATGCTTCTAAACTACTGAACCGCAGTAATTTTCTGATTAGCCGATGCTTAACATAGTCTTTAATTATTTGTAAATTTTCAAAGGGGCGTGGCAGGTATCATTAAAAGACAGATTAAGAAATCATACCAGCAAATGGTGCTATAGCTACAGAACATGCCACTACTAAACTATAGATGGCATCACCAAAATCGGTGATTTTTACGCACCTAAGAATGCCTACAGACCGTCATCAGAAAAATTAAGTATTGAACAAAACCTATTTACTTCACGCAGTTGCGGTGCAAAAATTTAAATAAATATAAAATTGTTAGTATACCGGTACCTATTCAATTGAATGATTAAGATACTGTGGAAGAAAAAAATCATTCTAGTCACATCCCTGCGGGAGTTGTGATAATAGAACAATTACAAAAAGAATGGACTCATGACCAGTGAAAGAAAAACCAATTCCTTAACTGGTTTATGAAGAACCAAATGGTAGAAAAAGTAATAAATTACAGTACAGTCTTCACCGGTGCTGTGACACCTTTTTGGTACTTTTTAAAATATCCCAGGAAAAACTTTTTGAATTTTGGTAATAGGTGGTAGTTATATTATATGTTACCTGGTAAGTAGCTGTCATTACAATTGTCATTATTCTGAAAACTTCAATAAGTACTTACTTGTAATGACCCCAGCAACTACTTATTACTTATATTATTTTCACTACTGAAGATTTGCTTACTAATAATCAGCTCAATAACAACTTATAAGTTGTGTTGTTTTCAGTACTGAATATCTACTTACTGGTAACGAGTTCAACAACTACTTATTAGGTCTCTTAACTAGTGAATTTTTGGCTTTTAGTAAGTATATTGCAAGTACTTACAATTCAATTTACTCGTAGTTAAATAATAACTAGATACTTTTCGACTTCTAGTAAGTGTATAATAAGTACTGAATTCTGTGGACACCTCGAACAAAAATAAGTAGTTATTCAGCCGAAAAATAAGTTGTGTTTATTTTCTCCAACATTACTTGCCAACTTACCAGGTAAGTAAAGTTTTTGCTGGGATGGTTCTTGAATTTAATTCTAGGACTTGTTTTATTGAAATAATACTACACAGAAAAAATTAAAAATTGTCTTTAATCACCAATTTTATACTGAATTCATAGAATCAAGCAATCCATTTGTTGATTTAATTGATTACTTAAAATTGTAAAAATTTTATATTTTGAATATTTTTTTTTTTTCAATAAATAATATTTTGAATTTTAAATTTTTGAATTTTAATTAAAAAAAAATGTTCAAAAACTATGCCATTTCAAACAATGTGTTGATTGATTTTGACAATTTCCAACAACATTTTCACAACTTTAAATTATTTTATTTTAAACGAAATAATTTTTTGTTATTTGATTATTATTTTAAATCAAAATTTATTTCAAAACAACTAAAATGTTAATTAAATAAAAATTATATTTTTAATTTTCGTTCAACAAAAAAAAAATAATTGATTCAATTATTACATTAATTAAGTTTAAATACTTTTTAAATCATTTTTTTTTAATTGATAAAAAACTACTAATAATTTTTTCTGTGTACATTGTATTAAAATAACACTACAGTGTAGTACTAAACACTTTCACATTCGTGACTGGTAAAATGGTGTAAATTGACCCCCTCTAATGACAACATTATATAAAAGTGATAGATCTTATTCGTATAAAGTGTTAGAACTAGAACCGGTCTCTACCATAACAGACCTATTAAGGGACTACTTTGGAGTCAGTTCGCTTCCCTCTAGGGATATCTACATATTCAAATTTCAGTTATTTAAGGTTTATTATCATAGTCAAGAAATATTTGCAAAATGTCAAGTGGGCGTGAAATATAAATTGAAAGTCCAAATATACTGTGGAAAACGGTTAAAATAAAAGTTTACAAATTTGAAACAAGAAGTGTGGATATCAATACGAAATATATAACAAAAAACAAGCTGGACTCAAAAAGTGAGCGTTTAGCTTCCCATACGTGAACATTATACACGAAAAGAAAAAACATGGTTGTGGTAAACGTATTCTAAGAGCAACATATTAGGATAAGATTCATGATTGTAGTCACCATATTACGATTATTATTGAATCATATTGTGACCTAAAATATTCGTAATATAACATCATAATATTTTTCCTTAACCATATTCGTATCGTGTTAACCATAACAAGTTTAGAAGTAATCATATTATTATCATGTTAATCATAACAAGTTTAGAAGTAATCACATTATTATCATGTTAATCATAAAATTATAAGCAATCATATTATAAAACAGTGGTGCTGTCACAACAATTAAAACAAAATAAATTTTTTGGCATCGATTTTTTATTATGTGGCACTTTACAATTTTTTTAAATGAAAATACAATTTCTTTTTTTTTAATTTCTTTAAACTTGTTTTTTTTTAATTTGTATTTCTTTTATTGTTTAACCACTAACTAACAAATAATTCGTTAGTTCTATTTAAAACAAACGACACAACTGATAAACAGTTATATTACAAAAGGCGATAACAAAATATTATTAGAGTAAAGATATTTTGATTGCATCTTAAACATATTTTGATTACGTATAGAAAGTTATAGTGTTATGGCTATTTAATATCATGAAATAGTTGTTAGCAATTTAATATGTTTTCAAAATTATCATTATTAAGTTGTTAAAATAATAATTATTTCTCAGTCAACAATAGTCAATTTTTTGATTGCGATAAACATTAAAATGTTTTTAGTAACTATAATATTGCTGATATGCAATAAAAATAAAAATTATTTGAGTACAAAAAAAAAATTTGTTACAATAAACATAGTGTCGTTGCCATAACCATGCCCAACCATATGTTTTCTCTGCGTGTAATTTTACAAATATGTGGATAGTGTTGTAGTAGAAATTTGAAATTTGCTACAAATTGCTTTCAAATCAATACATGAGATCCGTTTACAAAATACTGCTAATTTTATTTTAATGGCGGTAGCAAAGCGCACCGGGCTAAGCAGTTTTCTATTTAAAAAATAAAACATATGATACATACGTCTAATATTCGAAATTATTTAAGTTGGAAAGTAATATAAAACTTTTTATTTCAATTAGGCACTTTCACAATCTTCAAAGTTATTCTTGTTTAAATTTATTTTGGTTGATATATTTTATTTATTTTTTTTTGTTAGATAGATGATGACTGACTTGTGCAGATGGCTTTGGGAGTAGTGGGATGCAAAAACTTTTGAACAGTTTAATAAGTTGGAGATAAATGCTAAGGGGATTTAAGTATAGTTTAGAAAAAAATTTGATTAGTTTTTAAAGTTAAGAAAATTATTTTTAACTTTTGCTAATTCTGACATTTAACTAAGCTGTATATAAAATAATTGTCATGTGTACATTGCATTAAACTTAGGCAAAGTGGTTGATAATATAAGCAATTCTATCTTAGTCTTAGTATTTGGGAAACATATCAGTTATTATGATGTGATATTATGCGCACATATGAAAGAAGTTTTTTGAAGATTGTAGACGTTTATTCTAAGATATTTAAACAACATACATTTTTTTAAAACATTAAGCATGACAATTGCTTAATATACGGATTCCACACGAAAAGAGCCCAATTAAAGACTCTGTATTTTAAAGTGAATCGTATTCCATTTGCCAAAGTTTCTAAAAAACAAATTCTAATAAGACGATTAGTAGTTTATAGCCTGCATGTAGAATACAGTTGAAACAGCGAATCCACACATGCAATGTTGGAAAATAAACTCCTGCATGGCGGAACTCCTGAAAATTTTTTTTTTCACCATATTTGATCATATTAAGAAATCATTTTAATTAAAAATCATTTTGATTAAAAAGGTCCACGCCTTGCAATTTTCACTACTTTTGCACAACCATGAACTTAATCAAAATGTATTTTTGTACAAAATTGTTGCATTATTAATAACCTTAAAACTTTCAATGCAAAAAAGGGCATTCATATTTAAACACTACTTCAGTGTATGCCTATTATTGCACTATTATTGTTTAATTTGACAATTTTTTTTATTATTACGAAATTTGTCATAAAAATCAATAGGTCTGTATACAAATGTTTTTTTTTTGATATTTTCATTTATGGCCAATTTCACCAATTTATTTAAATATCAATTTAGATTTAAAATTCGTTTTTCATGTCAACTAAAAATAAATTGATATGAAAAACCATATTTGAATATGTATGAATTAACATTTAGATAGAATTAGTGAAATTGGCCATTGTAGTTGCAACAAACGTTATGGCTGAGGAAATTCAAAAGTAAATTTCAGAAAATTTATGGAAAATAAACAAATACTGTAGTAAAAATAGCAAAATTTAAACAGAAACCAATTATATGTAAATATCGTCGGAAGAATGAAAGAACGATGTAACTGACAAAAAATCGAAAATACGGTTTTTGCATCATTTTTATCTGAAAAAAATACTGCGTCGATTGGTCCCGGTCCCATGTTTGTATGATGAAAATAAATTCACCTTTTTGTTTCCATAAAAAAAAAATTGTAGTTACAGGATTTTATAGGGCTGTAAAAGAAAACTCGTTTGCTGTAAGCCGCAGAATAACTGGGAACAATTGACTTGAGAGGAAATGTTTACAACCGAAATATAAAGCGAGAAAAATTAAAAATACATTTTTAAAATCATGTTCCTAAGTTGTATAGTTTTTGTGATATGAATTTTATTTTTCTACTTTTATACAGGTTTTTTGGTTCTGTTGACCATTTTATGTTTTGTCAGTTACAGCGTTCTTTAATTCTTGCGATGATATGAATTTTTATAATAAACAAGATGTTTGTTCCCGGCGCTGCTGGAAATTTTCTAAATTAAGAATTCAATACTGGAGAATTTTGTTAATAACTTAACCCCAGCGCTATCTACCGGGTAGAAGTCTTGTCAGGGAACTTATTTTTGTTAAATAAATATATTTTGTGAATTTCAGCCAAATCGTACCATAAAGAAAAATTATTAAATATCACGACAACAGCGCCATCTATCGAGATTAAACGGGGTCCCAACTAAAATAATTTATTGTCCAACTTTGGTGGCTATCGGTACAGCGGTTCTTGAGTCTAGGGGGCACATACACGGCACAAAGATTTTTATATATCGTCGTGGCTCTGACAAAATCAGCTATGTGTTATTTCCTGGGTGTTCAGTAGAGCAAAAATCGCGTTTTATTCAGTAACGTTGGCATATATTTTTAATGTGAAAGGTTAAATTGAAAAAATGTTAACATTGTTTTAAGTATTTCGTGAAATAAAACTCGTTTTATTGGCCATTGGGCAGCTATAACAAACATTGAAAAACTACATATAACTCATTTTGTTGCAGCATTTCTAATAATTATTTTTAAATTTTTTTACAGATAACTGTTTTTTTTCGAAGACGGAATGATTATTTTTTTAAAACTTAGCATGCCGGTACGTTACCGATTCTGGTACACAAAAATATTGTTTTCAGTTATTACAAATTTCAACTTTTAAATTTATATTTTTGAATTTTCTTTTCTAAATTTATTTTTTGTATAGACGTTTCTTACAAACTGATATTAACTGTTTAAAATTACACAAAAATTAAAAAAGTACTTCATTAAACGAGTCTCGCAAGATTACCCATTTGCACAAATGGCAATTTTAAGCGACATCATGAATGCTCTTATTGTAAAACAAAGTTTAGTTAATACCTTGAGAGTTATCGAAAAAATCATTTTTTTCGCTCTCCTGTAAAATTGTGATTTTTTAGATAGAACTATTTGAATAATAACCCTCGATAAATTTAATTTTTTTTCATCCGATGAAAAAATTTTAAAATCATTTTCAACTTTTGCAATAAATGTCATAAACGGTTTTTATTTGATTTTGTTTCGAAAACAAAAGAAAAAAATATTTTTTTTCCAATAAAAAAACAGATGGATAATCAAAATGTTTTCTAACACAAGCGTTTTTATTTTTATGTGAAAAAAAAGATGTTTTTACAAGTATTAAAATACGGGTTTCTGGTTTAAACTGAATTTTTGTTAACTCTTAAATAGTGTATTAACTTAAAATTTTTATTTTTCCTTTTTTGGAAAAAATTATTTATATCGAACTGCTGTAAAAATATCATGCTGTTTTGTCTACTTTTTGGTAATGACATGGTTTGCTTAAAAATTCCTTTTCATATGTCTTTAATATTAAATTAAAAATTGTTTAGCTTCTACTGAAAATTTTCAAATTTTAAGTTAATAAATTTTTAATGAACAACTGCGACATTTTAATATTTTGGAATTTTTGACTTTATATCTTAATCTCATCTTAAATCTCCAATTTTTTATTGTTCTTAAAACAATTATTTTGAAAGATTTTATTACAAACCTCCAAAAAGCTTGTGTTTAAAAATTTTTTTTATTTATCTAGATTTTTTTAATTTGGAAAAACATAAGTTTTTTCCTCCTAGCGAAAAAAAAATTAAATAAAAAAAGTTGAAAATTATTTTTATCCCTTTTTATCGGATATAATTTTAAATTAATAAAAATATGTTGTAAGAAAAAATTATATAAGGAAAACAGTAAGATAAATAAACGTTTTTATGCACAGGCTTAAGTTTTCACAACTTAACGATAGCTTAATATAGGATTTTATCGGCCGTATGAAAAATGTTTTGTTTGTACAATTTTAATTAAACCTTAAGTTAGCGATAAGTTAACGGAAGAAGTTTTTAGATTAAGCCACAATTCAAACAAAAAAAAAGTAAATTAAAATCGATTTATGCATTTGCGAGCAACGGTGCCACAGACTCACATGTTAAAGAGGATATTGCTAGAAAAGAGGGTATAACTTCTAATTGGTTGTGCCTTTTTTCTTGAACACTCCGTTTTTACTCTACGATGGAACGGGCAGATGAACACTACAAATTTGTTACATTACTCTTTTTTGTCCGTGGTTGTAAACTCCGATCGTTTCTAAATTTTACACATTTTAGTTGCTTTGTGTAAGCATTTTTAATATTTATCATTTAAGGATTTTTATTTTTTCATCATGATTTACATATATTTGAAAATAAATATCAATGTTTGGTGTTTTTTTTTCATAATTGAAAATAAATTTAAATCAACAAAGATATTTATATAATATGGAAATAAAAAAAAAATAAAAAGTTTTCGGGTCTCTGGTTTTCCAACACTTTTCACTCAAATTCCTCTTCAAAAATATTTATTTTAGTTTTAATTCACATATTTGTTTTTTATGTATTAAACCTTGTTGCCAAGGTACATTAACACAAGGTAGACTTGTCAAAATTGTCTTCATATAAAACAAAATCAATTTAACGCACACATGTTCAAATTTTGGCTCATACACACGAATTTTACTATTGGGGCTTATGTCTGTCCGCTAACGAGTCTATCTTGTGTAAATATACCTTGCTTGTTACTTAATTTTTGTTTTTTTTTGTGTTTTCAATTTTGACATTAAGTCTATTTGATTTATTTATTTTTTATTACAATACGATTTTTTTATGTGATAATTTTTTTCTTTGTTAGCACAACTTTCTAGCATTATCAATTGTTATAAGATATATTTTTTTTATGCTTTATTTCTGAACTTTAAATATGAACATAAAGAAAATAATACACACAGAAAACAAATTGGTTGGGATACGGTTGCAGTAATAAAATATTGATCAAGTAACATAATTTATTATTGCAACTATTAAAAATGTGTAGTTTTAACTGATTTTTAATTCTCATGATTATTAAAACGCTATTCCAACTGAAATATGATTCCTTAAATTCTTTTATTAGTTATGATAACTAATTTAATTAAGTTCTAAAAATTAGTACAAATGGTTAGAATCACAACCGAATTTAATACAGGGCAATACTGAATATTGGTCATTGCAATTAAAAATTTGCTTTCGTCAATAAATTTTGTAATATAAATGTTAATTCATTTATTGCAGCTAATTATTGATTGTTGGAAAAGTTTCAATCGAGTACAACAAATGAAAATATAATTATTCAGAATTCACAACCAAAAAATAGTTAAAAGCCCCAATTGCTTACTAAATTTTCTGTCAAAACATTTGATAGATTAAAATAATTTTTAATTTTATATTTATTTATTTATTTATAAGTAATAAAAACACAATTAATATCACTAATTAAAAGATGTAAGGGCACTAGCAGCTATGGCTTACGGCCAGTTAATAGGTAATTAGATTTCATTAAGCATGTTAGCATTTAATATATATTTATATATAAGTTTAATGTTCGTATCGGATAAGTTCCGGAGAACAGACCCGAATATGTTTGAACGCGCAGAGTTATAGCTGATGCATTCGTCTAGGATGTGGGTGACGGTAAGTTTCTTGTCGCACGTGTGACAGTGTGGGCGGGGAGATTTTTCAAGCAGATGTTTATGAGAAAATTTACAGTGTCCTATTCTAAGACGTGCACATATGTTGGATTCTTTTTGGATATGTTTTTTGAGTAATGAGGTTTAATTCCAAGAGGATTCACGTTTTTGTAAGAATGTTGATACAAGGACCATTTTTCGGTAGTTTGATTTTTGAAATGCACAGAAATGGCGTTGTTAATGTTAACAGATGTCGTATTTTTGCTTCTTCTGCCGTTCTGTCGGCGCATTTATTTCCGAGAATGCCAACATGGGATGGAACCCACATAATTTTAATTTTATCTGAGTGCGTTATACCAAGATTTCTTGTTTTAGTAATGATTTGTGATTCATAAAGGGAATTAAGTAACGATTGTATGATGATGTCTGAACAGATAATAGATCTCCCAGCAGCTTTGGGTGCGACAAAAATACCAACGAACAATGCTTCGGCGGTAAAGCTAGAGCAATGGGGGTAAATTATTCGTTTTTAATAATTGAGCCGTCTTCCTTGACTACGGCAAATGACGTGCCATGGTTGGATTTGGAACCATCAGTAAATTAGAAATTAAAATTAGGCCTCTATTTTTTGGAGAGTGTTTGAAAAGATTTCCCTAGCTTTATTGTTGTCTTTAATTTTGGTGAACATCACTGCATCATCGGCGCAAATAGCGTGTTCAATATGATTTATGCTGGTTAGTACTTTGCCCAATTGCTTAAAGGCTATAATAAACAAAACTACCGATAATGGCGATCCCTGAGGAATTTTATTACAAAGGGGAAGGGTGCTAGAGTATTGATCTTGAATAAGCCGGTCAATAAAAAATATATTGATAACGACAATCAAATCTCTTGTTATGAACACCAATTATATGTTAATTCAGTTGCATCTATCATATATTCGGGTATAAGCACAATTTTGTTTCTTATAATCATACTAACAACTAACAATATCTGTTGTTATGACTGAAAGTGTACTAAAATTCAAATGTTGCTATCAAAAATATTATGCTAAGCAACGAAATTTTCAGTAATTGCAACCGAATTGTGTGATAGTACATGCAACCGACGAAATTCGATTGGCGCCAAATTCGGTTGTAATCACGAATCTGTTTTCTCTGTGTACGAAATGTTTTTTTTATTGTATTTATTACTTTTTCTTTTTTTTTGTATTGTTTGTATGTGTGTGTGAATTTATTTTATTTATTTTTTTCGGTGTTTTAAAGGGCAAGATAACTATTTATCATTTTGTTCTCATATTTTTTTGCAATGTTTAAGGACGCCCCAGGCATGCAGCTTTACAAGTTTGGACAATGGTATTTTCTTTTTAAATGATTCACAATCTGGTGATAATTTGCTTAAAATATTCTTTAGAGTTTCAAAGCATATTTCTAGGCTAGCAAAAAAAATTTTCATACGATATATGTATTAAATGGTTTGCGAAGGGAGTGAAGGGAAGGTATGAACATTTTATTAAATCAAAAAATATTTCGTATGCTTTTCCTTATTATTCGCAAATCTATGCACTTATCCTAAAAGCGTTTTATATTATTTGACATGTGTATTTATTTTGATTCTTTTTACATGTTTGTCATACACATTTATTTCATTAAATTTTTTGTTTTATTCTATTATTTTAAAAAGTTAAAACCTTTTTTTTTGATATTTTACTTTTTGTCTTTTTAATTAAAAAATAACCCAAATAAATATGTATATGTTTTCACTTTTTATGTTTATATTTTTTAATCCTTGAATCCTTTTAAAGCACTTAACATACATACATTTGCTTTTACTCACATTCTTTTCTAGAAGAACATACACCACTAAACTGAAACTAAATATTATTTTAAATTGTTGTATTTACCCATCCTTATAAACTTTGCACTGACACATATGCATTAAAACACTTACATAAATACACTTATAATAATATAATAAAATATAATAAACGCATTTCTTTTATTCAAGACGAGAAATATCACATCTACGGATACGTACTCAAATACCGTTATATACGTTTATACACATATCTGGAGGTATCTACTTTTATGCACTGAACAACAACGACAATGACATTTCACACCAATAATAATAAACAAAAATTTTCATTTAATTTAACACACTTTTAGCAACATTGCACATAATACTTTTGCAACATTTATTTTTATTATTTTAATTTAATTTTTGTATAATATTTGAAAATTTTTTTTTTTTTTTATTAATTTTTAAATTTAGTAAAACTTTCTTATGAGAATTTTCTTTTTATTTCTTTAATAAAAGCATAAGCATATATTATAATATTTTATTCCTTAAGGTTTTCTCTATTTAAAATAGAATTTGTTTATATTCCTTGCAACTCGAATACGTCCGTTTAGTTTTAGCCTTCGTTAGTAACTATTTGAAAAATATTCGTTGTTCGTTGTGTGAAAATTCTTTCATTTTGCTAAATCCTTGTAGCTTTTCATTGATGTTTTTTACTTCGTTAAAAAATAGCGGAATTTCTCTGACACTCTTTTTTCCCTCTTTTTCTTTCTGTCTTTGACTCTTTAAAAGTTCTCTTTTTTTGTTCTAGTATAAGTCTGAATGAGGTGAGAAATACTTCTTTAATAGTTAGGTTTTGCCTCAAAATGGGGAATATAATAAATATGTTTGATAAATTTTTTCCTTTCTGTTAATGTGTTCAAAACTTTTATTTACGTTTTTTATATGAATTGCCGTTGACAATTTTAGGTTTGAAAATTTTTCAAGCTTTATTTTACTTTAAAAACCCACACTACAATAGTGGAGGGATATTATGCGCTTATGCTTATGTGTGTAACACTTAAAAATATTGTTCCTCTAGATCAATTTTTTAGTATACAGATCAACTCAGAATCACTTTCGACCTTCCAGCAATAAATTTTTTAATATAACTGCATACGTGAAACTACTTTAAGAAATATGTACAATTATTTTTCCAAATTTCTTAAAGTTAGTGCACCATTATTTTACCGAAAACATTATTAACAGTGGTTTTCCACCAAATATAAACAAACTAGCTGTTGAATATTAACTTTACTGCACATAATGCTAAATACTCTGTTATTTTTATTAAAAGAAAAATTTTCTTGTTCGAAAACTCACCCCATGCAAAACAAAGTGTGGCAAGAACTTTTTGTATTCTATTATCGACTAAGCATACAAATGTATAAAATGTCCTTTTTCAGGTATCTGCAACATTTGCAAAATATGTATCCTACTGCATTATCGACACACAATTAAACATGTTTCACAAACACAAGAGTAACGCAGAAATTCAAAGTACAATAAGAGATTTGAATATTTAAATTTAAGAGCACAGCAAATACTAACTCAATGCAAATATTTTTTGTTTTATTTTGCGGAAAACTTCAGTCATCCATTAAATATTTAAAATGTTTTGTTTCTACTATTTTAAATATTTTTTTAGGAGGAAACACTGTAGACCGGGTCGACCTCCATACAAAAAAAAAGTTGTGCCAGTCACCCCCCAGAATGAAATATGTATATGTCAACGAAGTTTCTAAAACAGAAAAAACATTTTTTTGCCACGCGTCAAAATACAGAACTTTTGGTTTTTTATGTGTAGCGCTGCCATTTAAAGTCCGATATCGTTTTTGCCTTTGGTGACTTTTCAATCCGACTTCAAACTCTGGGCGCCACTTATGCCATCTCGGATCCTTCCCCCAAGTGTTATTTTTTTTAACGTGCCAAGAAAGTCCTTTTAAAACTAAGTATGGGTGCTTTAACGAGCAAATGCATAGCAAAAACTTATACAGCCCAATTATGAATAAAAATTCCCCGGGAGTTTTTTCCCTTTTCCCATTTTTGCAATAGAATTTACATAGGAAAAATGGGAGAAGGGAGAACATTCCCGGGGAATATTTATTCATAATTGGGCTGATAGTCTTTGTACACACAAATAAAGCTTCGACATTTTTCTATTAAATTCTTTGCTTAAAAGTGAAGAAAATTGTGGTTTTTGACAAAGTTTTGAAGAAAACTTTAACAAGACCGGCAGACCTGATTTTTGGCAAAAGTTCGACTTGAGCGACCTCTAAACCTCTTTCGAAAAATCTGAAAAAAATCGCAAGAATACTTTGCCCTATAAGCTTTTAAATTATTTTTTTTTTTGTGACACACTAATGTTTTTTATACACAAATATTTTAAGTTATTTGCTTCTTAAATATAATATGAATGATAATGTTGTCTTATACTAAATATTTACTTTAATGTCATATTGCTAGTAGAGTTGACCATATCATAAAAAACCTTTTGGAAACACTGCTCGGTTGTCGACAACACTAATAAGGCCGATTTTATTAATGTGTGTATGTATATCAAATTTTATTTAGGCAAAATCATTCTCGGCCCAAAATTACAAACTTCAATTTCCATCACTGTGCGGTATTTCCATGATCATAAGTTTAGCAATAAAATGAAAACATTCTTGTTAAATTAAGGGATGTTATGCCGTAATTCTAGGTTAGGTGAGATTAAATATCAGTTCGTATCGAGCTGGCACACTTAGGGCTAAAAAATCAGAGCAAGTTATACCCTCTTTTTGGTTTAAACCAACAAATCTTTAAATCACTAAACATATAAACCATCATTAAACGGGCGTTTAAACTACCAATACAGACCATATGAATTTGATAAGATTGATCGTAGTGCTGCCACATGTTTTGTTTTTTACAACATGTAATACATGGGGCATTGATTAAAAGTTGTTGAGTTTAAACTACACATAAACTCCAGTTTAGTTTAACTAAACCAGCGTTTAAACCATAAGAGATTTATAAGTCATTAGACCAAATAATATATTGTGATACCATGGCGTTCATCTAAACAAAGCACTCACCGTATAACCAACTCAAACTTCTACTAATGTTTAAAATTTGCTCCAGTACAACGTCAAAGGCATCGTATAATTCGTTAAAGATGGCGGATCCCATTTCGGTCAGTCGTCCTCTCGCCAGTGCAGAACAGTGACAGAGAAGGTGTTATACCTGTAAGACAGTGTCCCGTGACAGCAGATACCAAAAGTTCAAGAGACGTGAACGCTACCAAACAAATGTTAAGGCCCAGGAAACTGTGGCTTTATAATAAGAAAATCCTGATTTTCCAAAACCCCCCACATTCTCTGCAAACTTTCTCTGTCCCTAGAAAAATCCGCTTTTGGAAGAACTTAAGCTAAAGCGTCTTTTATAAGATAATTGTTGTAATGAATAATTCCAAACTGATACATTTTTTACAAGAAAATCTTGTTAAGACATTTTTTAACCGATTTGACAGATTTATATACCAACGTGCTTAAGAAGAAATTTACCATTTCCTTGAGTTATAAAACTTGGACTCGGGGAGATCTATGTTTCCCGAAAGTGGGTATTAAAAAAAAATTTAATTTTGGTCATAACTTTTTTGTATCTGAACCGATTTTTCCGAGTTTTTTATAAAATATGTTCTACTTATTTCCGATATTTTGGTATATAAGCGAAACGCCGGGACACGTATAACTTCTTTTTTATGATGAAGCAATGCCAGATCAATGCAGTAAACAACTTATGAATACTAGTGAAAAGTGAGGGGTAGCAACAAATAAGTGCTGTTTATTTTCTATAAAATTTTATCACGATTTCAATTCCGTGGATAAGTTTTACGAAAAAGGTTTATTTTGCGAAACATCCGAATTTGCTATTTTTTACCAATCTAGGACTTGTTCTTTTCATATAAAAGATTCAAACTTATCCCAAACTTATTCTACAGAAATAATTGTGATAAAATATTTTGAAATTAAACTTCTATGAAACAGAAAGCAATAAGGTGCACTCTGGAAGCTGTCAAGTTGGGAAGATAATTTTAAAGTTTTTTTACATTTCCTGAATCTAAATTTAATATTGTCATTTGTAACTAACACTTGCGTTAACCCGTGAATTCGTTTACGTGAAAATAAGACCAGTGCCCATATTCTGTAACTCTCGCGTCGAGAAACTTTTCGATTTAAATGTGTGAAATGAAACATAAATGCCATAAATTGAAACAAACAGTTGTTTTTCTTACTAAACTGTGTCTGTAACTTTTTTGGCGAGTTCTAGCTGTCACGTAAGGAAATTATTCGCCAATTTACAGAAAAAGTGTGTCTGTAACATTTTTGTGATAAAAGTTCCCGCTTTGAACGGTCAAAAGACTCACGAAAAAAATGGGGCGAGAAAAAATGTTAACACTAAAAAACAATTAAAAATTAAAATGCAAAGAACAACAATAATTACATTTTGTTCTTGGCACATTTTTCCATTGTTAAATTATTTTGCTTTTAACATTTTTACAAAATATACGAATTTTTTCAAAGCTCGTTTGCAAACAACAAACATTAAAGTCGCGCTTAACATAATTTGGTATAGCCGACGGTTGTATTTTCGCCGCCGTCGTTGAAAAATGTTCAATTTGAGTAAATTTTTGTCGCCGTCAACGATATATGTTACAGACGTGCTCAACGTCTGCAATGTCACAGCGGCTTCGGGTGCAATGTTATGACATGTATAACGTAACGACGTAATCTCTTTTGAAAGTTTTCGACGTGAGTTATATACACAGTTTTTTCTCACTTTTCGAGAAACGATGGAATATTTTGTTTCACATCTTTTCGATGCGAGAAGTTCTCACTAAAGTTAGCTACAGGATTGAAAAAAAATGGCTGATCCAATAAAAAAGTTTGCAGAAATTTCATTTAGTTTTCTACATCTATACTTATATTATGCTAAAATATCTCTATTAACTTTAATATTTTTAATCAGGCTTAAGTTCATCAAATTAAATATTAATTAAATTATTTTTGTGAAGAAACATGAAATTAATTAAAATTTTTCGTCATTTTTATTCTTGACTAAACTGGAAATCGAACCCTTGTTTTTACGGACAGGTTGACCTGACATGTTTCGATTGTAACCACACAATCTGACCATACGGGTTTGCCATTTAACACTCACCGTTATTAACGACGGCTGGCAGTCAATAGTCAAACCTCAATCGTAAAACCAAATGTTATTTCACTTGTTGGATCGAAATTTGTTGTGAATGATTATCCATTTTAATTGATTTATATGTTCTTCCTTAATTCTGTTTTTAATGCTTTTTATCTTCTTGAAATTCAAAGTACATACGTTGACATTTTCAGCTCAACTTGAAGGACAAAAATAAGCATAGAGCCCGTGCCAAAGCTGCTAACAACAATTAGTAATAAGTAACCTTGTGGAGCTGTTCATGGGTTTTAATAAAAATTTTAATATTTTTAAACCTTTAATGGTGTTAAGCTGCAAACGACTCTGGTTGAGGCTCCAAAAATTTGTCTGATACCCTGGCATCAAAACTTAAATAGTTGGCAAATAGAATCTGGTAATTTATTTCTCATGGTGAATAACATTTTATTATATAAATTTTCATATTTAAGGGATTCACAAGGTCTCATAAAGTCATAAGACTTAAAATAATAACATGAAAATATACGACTGTTGTGAACCAGCCCTCATAATTTAGTGTGCTATTTTGAATTTACGTCAGCTGATTTAAAACACATATAAAAAATAATTATTTACCAAAAATAAGAATATTTTTTAATTCTAATCCATGAATTAATAAATTAAATTAGATCTTTCCTGACTATTTTCCATTTTTCAGACGCAAACCACAAATAAATTTTATTTTGTTTGTTTACCTAACATCAGACTCCAAAGCCGATCTAATTTGACGCCGCAAGTGTTTTGTTGCCAAAATTGCTAGCAGAAGGTTAAATTCGGATATAAGCCGGATAAAACTATACCATCAACGGCGACGGCTACAAAAACTTATGCGGCTCAGCTTAGCCGCTCAACGCAGGTCTCTTCTGATTAATTACGACAGCATAATAAACATACCAAGCAAAGTTCTATTAATTTAAGACACTTTTTGTTTGCAAAGCAACAACAATTTTTTTAAACCATTGTAAAATGTTAGAACATTATGGCAAAATAACATGATAGCACACCTTGTGAATACCCCAATTAATTCAAATGTGTATTCTGAATTAAATTACAATTTATAAAGCTTTCAAACTTAAATATTCTTAAGGTGGATTCATCCATGCGTTCCCAACAATATATTTGTCCGGAGAATAATTTTTTCACTGAGAGTGTTCAGCAAAATGATTCACCCATTTCGGAAAATTTTTCCGGAAAAACAAAGCTACCATATGTTTTACAGATGTAAACAATTACATAAAATGGCAGCACAACTAGCAAGCCACTTATTTAAAATTGTTTTCGTAAAGTGTGTTAAAGATAATGGACGAAAAAAGGAAAATGATTTATTAGTTTTAATTATGTATATAATTTATATTTATTTAATTATTCAGCAAAAAAACGATAATTTCAACTCATTTCAGTTCATTTTGTTCTAATCAAAAATTAAAATTAAGCCCACTTAAAATTTTTTTGACAAGTATTGTGTTTTGCTCTGTTGTATTTTTTTATTCATGTTTAATAAAATATTGCCACATGAGGAAAATGGTTAGAGATTCCCAGAAATTTCCAAGTTAAATGTGTTGTTTTAAATAAATGAAAATTATGTACAAATTTTAGTCTAAATCATATATTTAATGAATTAAAAATATGTGATAGCGAAATATTAAAGAACCCGTTATTTGCCCTGGTGGTTTTTTAGTTCTGCGAAACTTGTGGTAGAGACATTTTAATTTAAAATAGTGATGAAAATCTGTTAAACTTTATGTGATAAATTTTATTAACTTATTGTTTTTTAATTTTTTTATTTACATGCAAATGGCTTATTTAATATTATTAATAAGAAATTTGGTAGCACAGTTTTCACAAAACACGTAAAACTATTAAGCCCGAAATGTATTAACAAAGTGACCTCAGTACTACAACAATGAAAGAATAAAAAAATAACAGGCATTTTGTTGCTAGAATTGAGACGGCAAATGTCAAAATGCCTTTAAAAAAAATGTTAATAAACAAAAAAAAAAAATGACGCCAAACGTCACACACGAAGAAAATCAAATAGCTGCGCTTGTAAGGTCACTTTATTAGTACATTCTGGATTTAGCCAATTCAAGAAAAACTTACTGAACAAAATAATTTATCTCTCTCTCTCTCAAAAGTAAAACGTCAAACTCAATATAAAAAAAATTTGACCGGGCAAAAATATTGTTTGGAGCACATGGGTGAAAAAAATATTCCTGGAATAATATGAAAATTTATTAAATGGTTACCCAAAAACTTTAAGTTTTAAGCAAAATACAAAAAAAAAAAAAAATATTAAAAAAGTACAAAGTAAACGCACTTGATATTAATAAAAATTTCAAATCAAATTTACTAGATTTAGTTGTAATGTAGAGGCCCTCTACTAAAGGGTCTATTACCTTGAAATAAAAGTTTTAATGATTTTAATGAAAATTGTTTAAGGAATTTTTTGGCATCAAAACTTAAAGAAAACCCGTGAGTAAATTCTACTGCTTTTTTCTAAGCATGGCAGTATTGACTCTTGATTAATTACAAATAGTTTTATAAAATACATACACAAAAAGAGTCTTAACATTTTTTACATGGTTAAACCAATTAAAAGAAATATTATCAAATTTTCCGCTACATATTCTCGCATATTACAACGTTTAACTTGAACAGAGATATCAAATACAAATGTTTGTCTTGCAACACTTAAAAAATAATCTGGTGGTTATAATTCTTCATTTCTATTCGTGTTCACACCAAATAACAATAATTCCAATTGATGCGAGCAAATACTAAGCAGGCTTTTAGCCAATTTTCGTAATTTGTTTGCCGCCCTCATTCTTTGTTCGGTGATTAGTGAGTCCATGAACATTTTACAAATGTAGCTTTTATGAATTAAATCCTCTTGCCTTGTTTAATGGCTGCTTGTGTGCTTAAATGTTTTATATCGTTAGCTAAAATGCAAAAGGGCGTGACTAACAAAAAATTCAATATCAGGTTTTTAATTTATAAATAAATATGAAAGCCATAAAACTACATGTCTTGACAAAATTTAACACTTCTGCGATCAAAAATTACACTTTAATTAACAAAAAACAAAGAGAGGTAACAACAAGTGCGTTAACTTGTTGAATTCAAAACGACATAATTGCACATATATTTTCTAACAAAATATAATGAAATAGTTTTCTTTAAATATTGTTTGAAGAATTTCGTGGTCGACTTATCAATGCATGTTTTTCTGACATGTTTAAAGTTTTCATTTTACAAAGTTTGTTGCTTCTCCTGTAAAATTATATTTTTGTTAGTTAGATCTTTTTGCATTTTAGCTAACGATATACATAAAACTTAATAAAACAATTGTTTTTTGTTGCTCGTTCTTCCATTTTATATTCATATGTAAACAATTGATGCAAACTTCCCCCAATTTTTCCTGGGGCTTACAACAAGTAACCAGCAACATAGAAAACACATTCACACAAAAATAACTCTTGTTTATGCTGCAAGAAGCGTTGCCAAGTTTTCTTTTTTTTATAAAAAAAAAGTGTATAACACATTAAGCATTTTCTTAAATTCATTTAATTTCTTGTAGTACTTAATACTTAATTAGAACTTGTCCTCTTCTTTGGTAAATTTTATTGCTATTATCTTACTTTTTTAACGGTTCTGGAAATTGAAATCAAGTGAAATTTAAATCGATGGATATTTTCAATTAAATTTTTGTTAAAATTAATGCATTTTTTCCTGGCAAAGATAAGTGGTTCGAAAACTAATGAGGTTTTTAAAAGGAAATGTGTTTATAAGACAAACACAGGATAGTCTTGAAAATTTCTTCGATTTCAATATCACCTGATTTTGATTTCCTGAATATGTCTGCTATTTCATTTTATAACATAGTATTGAGAATTCTGTTTCTAATTATATACTTACTATTATGGGATAAAATTAGGGCTTTAAACATCAGAATTAGTTTAGCAAAATGTAAAAATTGTGTAAAAAGTGTAAAAATTTAAAATACTCCAATCGTCAATAAAATTTCAACAGTTTTTTTTCCTGAAAATATTCCTTTTCCCCATAGATTTTTTAAGAAAAAGTAAACATATTTCGTGGCAAATTTATAGTGATAAATGTAAAAACTTCAATTTCTTCAATAAATACAGCAAACCAAAAAAAAGCTATAAAACTGCTCAACGTTGAGTAAAATTGCTATATCCATATAAATCTTCGCATTTGGTAACGCTGGCGACTTATTACGGTTAAATGTTAATGTATGTATTGTATCTAGTAAATTTCTTAACGCAAATAAAAAGATTTTTGTTTTCGCAAAAATCGATAATCAAATAAAAGTAAAAAAAAAAAATGTGTCATATTAACAAAATATTTTGTTGCGTATTCATTTTGAATAATTTATTGCTTTTTTTCAAAATGGAAATGCATTAAATATGTTGTTTTAATTAATTTTTTATTTTAATATAATTAAAATCACATCACAAATAGCTCATAATAGACACAGAAAAAATAGAAAATCAACTTTTATTAAACAATTCGTTCAGACAATTAAATATTTAACTAATTTTGCCCCTGCAAAGGAATTGATCATATCAATTTTTTTTTTTTTTTTTTTTTTTTTTTTAATTTTCCTAAGCAAATCCCGCGAAGCTTTATGCTTGTCTGCAGGAAATAAACCAGAGTCTCTGGCGGGAATCGAACCCGCAACCCCGGCGCTGATAGACTAGCTCGCTACCAGCTAGCCTACTGGGGCACTCAATTAACGGATTTGTATTTTCGAGTCATGGGCCACAAATTTAGTCAATTCAAAAATTAATTACATAAACTAAAAAATACACCACATATACACAAACATTTAATTTTATGGGTTTTGATTAAAAAAATTAATTGCAGCAAACAAAAAATTAATTGAATAATTAATGTACACCAATTAATTATTTAATTGAATAATTTTTTGCAAACATTTTTTCTGTGGAGGCAGACTTAGAGCTGGATGCGTTAGAAGGTTTTAACATTTTCACAAAACGGAAACTTGACATTATTATCAGCTATAATTTGAAAGTTAGATAAAATAAATACACGTTCTATTTTCGATTAGAGTTCTTAAAAAAAATACATTAACTTACCCCAAAGATTGACATAGTTATCCATAACTTTCAAAAAACTTAGTATTTTTGGAGCCGTATAGCTAAAACTATTTTTGTAATTCGCGCCTTGGTGCCTTGGTGCCCGGGTACCTGTACTTGTTTTATATGGAATTGCAGCCATTGTAAGCATATTTTTTGAAGTCATTAGACGATTAGTCGAATTTTTATAATATAATATAGCTGTTATAAAATAATATGTCTGTTGTCTGAACACGGTATATCCGCAAAATTTGTGCGCCTTTGCAGAACGGCGCTTAGTGCCAAAAAATGCTCAGTAAGAATTGGAACTGACATCTTAGAACCATTTACAAGAGGTCTCAGACAAGCGCACAACTGATCACGCAATTTGTTCAACCAATAATGGAAAACATTTTGCCATGAAACGGCCACGCTGAAGACAAATGTGGTGTCGTCGGCTTAATATGCAAATCTGCTTAGTCCACTTTTAAAGTAAATTGAGATTTTGATGAAAAGTAGTTTTTATTTAATATGAGTCGAAGTGTGAAAACCAACTATATTTCTGGTTTTTCTCTGAAGCTACAAATTTTAAATACAAAAAGTTTTTTGGTTCTTCTGTGAAATGTGCTGAAAGGGAGTTAGCAGATTTGCATATTAACCCGACGATATGATCCTCGCTTGTACAAATGATATTTATATTATGAAAATATTGAAATGGAATTAGCTTAAATCTGTCTGGTGACAAAAGAGGACAAAACAAAGATATTGGTGTCAACTACAAAAAAAAAACAACTCAAATTAAATTTTGACAAAATGTAAGCAGGTAATTGTCATTATGAAGAATTGGATCCTCTGTAAATAAGTAAAATTGAATCAATAAAAAAAAAACGAAGGATAGTGCTTTCAAAGAGGCGTTATTATGAACTAAACAAGCGGTTCAGAAGTACGGGCATCTCCAGGAAAACGAAAACCATGCTCTTTAGCACACTTCTGATACTCATGCTGTTTTTCAAAAATGGGTACTTGCAAAAACCAATTAATATGTGCTGCGCATTTTCGAAAGAATATACTTCGTAAAATTTATACTATAACGTATGCGAAATGAAATATGGACTAATTTTCAACCATCGGTGCAAAAATAAAACAAAATGTAATGTGAAACCAAAATATGGAAAAAGAAACGGCACTATCCCTTTTACTATTTGGCTAGAGATCAGTTCAATAAATTGATAATTTGTAGAAAAAATATCATAAAACGAATAAGAAGATCGTAAGTTGATTTGTAAATTTTGTGAAAATAATCCTCATTAAAGAAAATTTGATTTTTTTCACTATGCTAAGTAAAAGCTTTCGAAATCAAAAAAATCGTTTAATAGCAACCGACGCGTATGGGCTGCACAAGATCTACTCCGATGTTAACATCAAGCTGGAAAACGTCAAGAGAATGAACGCGGATAATTCAGCGCCACGAACAACATTCAAAGGTCTACAAGAAGGAATGGGTAAACGGGAATGACCGAAGCTCTGGTGGAAAAAGTTAAGGAATAACTAAAATTCCTTGGCGTATCGAGCTCAAGATAACGCACAAATAAATAAAAACCATTTTGATATGTAATTATCTGTTGCCAATCCAATATATAGTTTACAACGTTTTAAATAAATATTTGGTGCAAAAATGCTTGCTTGCTTTGTCATTTCCATATTGGTTCGCCGGTAAGTTGACGCGCAATAGCATTCGGCTCACACAAAAAAAATTTATGAAATAAAATATAAAAACCTTTTCCAGTAAAATTTTGTTTTTGTCGCTTAAGCTTTTTTTGCAGTTATGGCTCGATATGTTTACGTGCCAAAACCCTGGTTAGAAGCTAACAGGCTAGCTCCCTTTACCGGTTTTTGGAATCGTTACTTGATTTTTTTTAAGTATTTAACGGTGCGTAACATATAAATCGCTAAATCCCTAAACCTGTCCCATTCTGTTCTTCGTTAAAAATCACAACAATTGTAGTGATGCTGTATGCTGTATGCTGTGTTCAATAAGTTTTCTTTTTTTTATATTGATAAAGAAATGAACAAACAAACAGTTTAAGCAACGACCGCAGCACGAACAGCTTGTATGTGTATTTCATATGGTAAGATTACAAAGACCCCGCATAGAACAAATAGGTCCCTAGCGTTACCACGTTGTACGATAACCCGCAGAAAAATAGTTAAATAAAGGTTATTCCAATGTGATAGTACTCAGAGTACCCCACACTCTCTTGACGAATGCTAGGAGTCTCATTAACCCAATTCCAGAGACTTCACCGAGACCCTGGAAATAATGGTCTCTCAGACAGTTCGGCCTACCCCACAGAATCTACAATTGTCACCATTCAACCGCCCTGCCCTCTGGGAGTATACCGCAGTCCAACAATGACCCGTGTAAAATTATTTTGTTGCCTTTTTGTTTTTTTTTTCGTATATGTATTTTGTTTTTGTAAAAATTGTGTGGTTTTTTACCGGCCAAAAAGGACGAATATTAATGAGGCGAACCGAACAGAATGGAGTTTGTGAATTTAAAATAACCCGAACGGGATTAAATGTTCCCATTTTTTTTTAGTTTGATAAAAACAGTATTATTTTTGTGTTTGAAAGATGAGCAACAGGGAAACATTATTTTTTTAATGATTATCTACCCAAACACTATTAGCGTTTGTGTTTTCCACAAAGCTACCGAAACGAACACTAACGAGCAATATTTAGTGTTTATTTTCGAATACTGAGCGCAATTTTAGTTTTTTTTGCAGCACTCATAATGGCTTATAAAGCCAATATTAGATATTCATTGGAAAAAAAAGGAATTCTGTTTACAAAATATTTCATAAAAAAATTCTCGGAATGATTTAATGTTAACACTATAAAAATTGCTATCAAAAATATAACATAAATTCAGGTTTTGCAAAAGAACTTTGTTTTTTAGTTGTGGCAACAACATGATAGTTTTGACATTTAGTTTTTTGACGTATTCGTCAGTGCATCTAATTGGCAGTTGTTACGAGGAAGTCAATTTCGCTAGAAAATCGTAAAATTCGTGATATTTTCCAACAACATAATCGTCCTTCTAAGACCGCTATTAAAAATTTGGTCTTTGAATTTGAGTCGACAGGCTCGATACAAAATGTGCCAACACCAACAGGACGGTGCCACATGTCACGCAGCCAATAAAGCTATCAATTTATTCTAAACCAAATTTCCCGATCGCATAAGTGTGATTTAAACCACTTGATTATTTTTTGTGGGACTGTTTTAATAACAGTGTCTATATGGAGCCAATCGAATCGATTGCAACCTTAAAACTCAAAATCGGTGATGTAATTAAGCAAATAAACACCCCACTTTGCCAATTTTACCAAGTGATTAAATTCTTTGATGATAAAATTGACATTTGTCAGCGAGTTGTTCATTCATAATTGCCGAACTTTTCTCTTTGTAATGCAATACAAATTTTAATTATCTTTATTTAAAATTTTTGTTTTATTTTCTTTTAAAAAACAAAGTTCTTGTTGAAAACCCCATTATATATGAAAAGTTGTTTTATTTTGTAATTAGTCAATTTAAAGCAATATCACATCGGTCCTTAAATCCTTGTTTACTTATTTCATATGATCACAAACAACAAATTCTTGGAAAATTCTAAGAATTCAGTCTGTTGGCTTTCTGTAGACATTTTTTAAAATAAATTTTACTTGAAGTGTATCTTCATCAAATTTTTAATAGTCTGCTAAAAACATACTTATAATATTTGTTTCAGCTAGAATTTACGATTTTTTAAATTAGCCCCTCTTACTCACACCCAACATACCCAGGTATTTTGACTATCCAAAGAGAAGGCGTTACTTTTTAATATTATTATTGCAAAAAATACTCTTCCAGACACCCCTTAGTGAAAAACAAAATAAAATTTCTGTGAAAGCCGAAATTTTTATTTGCTTGTTAAAATTCATCCCTAAGCCATTATCAATCTCGTCCAAAACTCGTTAAGTTGCGCGAAATTTCTGGTTAAATATTCAATACACCTGCGAAACTCTCTATGTGGCTTGGCATTTAAATTTATAAAAAAAACTGGTTAAATCGATTTTCTCAGAATTTTGTTTTTCTACCTTAGCGTTGTTTGCAAGAGAACTTACATAAGTTATTTATAACAGAAAAAAAAAATCATTTATCTTTTTAACGTAAAGCATAAAATTATGAATTCACTTTTAACTCTTTTTTTCAAATAACAATAAATAAACTTTTGAATGACTAAATATTCATGTCTTATGATTATTTTCTATAAAAAAAAGGGCATTTGTTTTCAGGTTTAAAACAAATAATAATGCTTTTAAATAAAAATTAAATTCCTATTTCACAACGAAATGTGGGTATAGTTTTTAGAATTTTTAACAGGGACCGTAACTGTTATTACTTTTATCGTTAAAGTCAGAAAATAAAAGTTATTTTTTGACTTTTATTTTTTTAAGCAAAAATAACAGTTATTTTTGAATTTTATTTTTTCGAGCAGAAATAAAAGTTATTTTTTAACTTTTATTTTTTCTAGCAAAAATAACCGTTATTTTTGACTTTTATTATTTCGAGCATGAATAAAAGTTATTTTTTGACTTTAATTTTTTTGAGCAGAAATAAAAGTTATTTTGTGATAAATTCATTATATTTATTAAAAAAAAGGGGTTGAAAACACAAAAATAACTTTTATTTCTGCTCGAAAAAATAAAAGTCAAAAAAGACTTTTATTTCTGCTCGAAAAAAAAAGTCAAAAAATAACTGTTATTTTTGCTAGAAAAAATAAAAGTTAAAAAATAACTTTTATTTTTGCTCAAAAAAATTATAATCAAAAAATAACTGTTATTTTTGCCTGAAAAAATAAAAATCAGATTTTTAAAAAGCATCGCATTTTCTGACAATTTGGTCCAAGACTTTCAAAATGGTATACTTGGTTTCATTCTCCGACATTTCCTTGAGGTTGCTTTTTTCAATCAAAAATTCAAAATTAACAGTTATTTTCGGTCCCTGATTTTTAATCTATTTGTCATCCTAATTTGCAGGCTTTCAATCTACATGCCAATTTTTATGCTCATGTATCTCTGTTTGGTTTGTCATTAAGCTGTTTTTTTTTTTTTACAGAAAACCCTTCATGCTACAATTTTTGTATATTCTCCTATTTTTCATTGTTGCAGAAACAAATTTAAACAGGATATAACTACATATTGGTCGGTATTGACAAAATTTTGCTATTTAATTTTTGTTTTTGTATTTGGATACTTTTTATTTAACTTTTTTTGAGATCTATAAATTTTGGCGACAATAAGCTGTAAAAAGCATACACAAATTGTGCTGAAAATTGAAATGAAAAAAAATTCTTTAAGAAGTACAAAAAAAAAAATGAGAAAACTAAACCAACAAAACAATAATAAACTTACACACACATGACAAAAGGATTAATAATCATGAGCTTAGGCAAAAAAAAAAAAAAAAAAAAAAAAAATATCTAAACAGTTAAAGAAAATGTTTAGCAGAAGCAGAAAAATCGAAAAATCTTATTTCCGTTATTTAACTAACCCGAATTTATGATGCCCCACCATCATTGAATAAAATATTACCGCACCAAGTTCAGTTTAAACCTACGATCGGCAACCTATACTGTTACATTTTGCGATTGTATGCGTTGTATGAATTTTACATATGTGTTGTTAATGTTGTTAATCACGTACGTAAAAAATGAGAAAAGAGAATAAAAGAGAAAACGCGGCGCCCTGATTTTGCCGATCGCAGGTTTAAACTAACCATTTCTTTAGGTTCCAGTTAATAAAACGTTTTGACTGTTATAACTGGTAGTTAATTAGAACTGAACTTGTTGTTAGAGAAATTAATAATTTTAATACAACAACATTTAACTTAATTTTAATAAAATTTAAAAAACTTATTTTCTTTAACAGTGCGTATGTCTAATGTTTGAAAATTCATGTGCTTTCAAGGGATATGTAAGAAAATTAAACGTATAGGGGGCAATTTGGCCTATTTTCGATGCAAATTTTTTTTGTTTTAAAAAAACTTTCAACAAATTATTTTAATAACTCATAAAAAGTTACATATCGTCGGCATAATAACCTGCTAAAATCCAATTTTTAAGTAAGTTGAAATTTGTATTACCAGCTTGTTGTTTTTCTTCAAATTGAGTCTTGAAGTGGGTTTAGCCGACTATGTTTTTTGGTTTTCCTTTCAAGCTGCAAATATTATATATAAAAATTTTTTTGTCTCTCCTGTAAAATGTGCTGAAAGGGAGTTGGCAGGTTTGCTATTGAGCCGACGATATTGTTAATTAAACTAAGACATCATGTTTTGTATATGTATTTCAACCTAATGGTTTTTTCAGTGTACATAGTTTCAAACAAAAAAAAATAAACAAAAAACAACCCAAATATTAAAAGAACCCAACAAACCCAAACACCAAAAAAAAAGAAAAAAGAAAACGAAAGTCAGTCAGTCATTCACATACTTTACACTTAACAATAGAATAAAAAATAACTCTACTATCAGCCATAAAAATCTTCACTGAATAAAAAACAAACTTACTTTTTGCTTACATTTCTCTATAAAAAATAAACATTTAAAAAAGGATGCGGAAACAGAAAAGGATTAGGAGAAAAGCATGACATGTCACTTGAACATTGCAAAAAGAACGTAATACAGTAGAATCCCGATAATTCGTAATCGCAAGGGACCGGCCATTTCTTACGAATTATAGGGGTTTTCGATTTAGCGGGGTTTCGATTTAACGGGGCTAAAATAAAATAAATTCGAATTAACGGGTTTTTTCAATTTATTTACTTTAACGATAAAAAAAAACATAAAAAATGGTTAAAAAAAATATATAAAAATTGTTCATGTGACAAACTAATCTTAAGAAAATAAAGAAACACACAAGGAAAAAAACCCACGCAAAAAAATAGCGGTAAACAAAAAATCATTCTTTCCAAGTTTTTTGTTGTTTTTATTACGAATTATAAGTGGTAGTTTGCAAACAATTGCGATTTATAAGAGACAAAGAAGATTTTATTTGAAAAAAAAATTACGAATTAGCGAGGGGACCAAAATGTATGGAAATTTTACGAATTAACCCGATTTTTTCAAGGGACCGACAGTTTATTACGAATTATCGGAAATTACGATTAATCGGGGTACGAATTATCGGGATTTTACTGTATTTTTTTTAGTTTTCTTTAATAAATACGCAGCCATTTAACATACATAAATAACCATAAAAGGCACATTTATAAAACCCACTTATCCGCACAATAAAAGTATCCTTGTAAAGATTTCACTTTTAGCATCTGTCTACATTAATAAGGATTTACTTGCCAGCTTAAGAATTCTACAAATATTACTATTGCTTTGCCAAAGCCAATAATGTGTATCTTAATGATATCCTGAACTCACCTTGACAATACAAATAGTATAAATATAAACACAAACACTTTTAAAAATGAGTAGAGGAAGAACAAAAACAATTTACAAGTTATTATTAAAGATATTGACTTGTTCTTTTAACATTCTAATACAAGTTTGGTAGCAAGAGGCTTAATGAGGTTTTTAATATTTAAATAATTGGTGAACAATAAATTGATTGCATACTTTAAGGAGTTTATATCAAATTTGCCGATTTCTGTGAAATAATCCAATAATGTGATACAAAATTTTTTTTCTTTGATGTTTTTTGTATCACGCATAATTTTGCCACAATATTTTTTCATAAAATTTTTAATCAAATGATTTTCTTTCATTTTAAAAGTAAAGGGTGCCCAAATTTAAGGTATTATCGGTCAATGAAAATCGCTACTGGGAGATAGTTCAAAGCTTTTTGTGGCGGAAAATTGATGATTTACAAGTAGAGAATATGTGGTTTGAACAGGATGGTGCCACTTGCCCCACCCAGAGAAAAACATGTTTTAATATGGTCTCACAGCAAGAGAAACAATGGATCTTTTGAAAGAAAAGTTAAAAAATGCCATTATTTCTATTTTTGTATCATAATTTTGCCACAATATTATTTCATAAAATTTTTAATCAAATAATTTTCTTTCATTTGTTGTTAAAAACAACTTCAGCTAGTTTTAAGATTAACGCCGGTAACGTGTAAAGTATGCTTTTGCTTGTCTAAAGTAGATCAAAAGCATGTTTTTAATAAAAGTTTACTTTAGAACTCTCAAATTGGTTATGTATTATTTTTATGTATGAAACTAATGACATTCATATGTATGGTTAGTATTTGAAGCTAAGTTATGTAATGCTTAAATGGCTGATGAAGATATTGAAAATCTACGAGAAGATTGTTCCTTATATTAAAAAAGGGGTTAAAAGGAATTAGTTAATATAATTCCTTAAAACATGAATTTACTTAAGGCTTATGAACATTTTTGCATTATGCAAGCCTGACACAGAAATCGATTCCAATCGAAAGTGTATGGGGTTCGTATCTTTGTGTGTATGACCCTTTGGATGTTTATGAAACACAATGGAACAAATTTCGGTTTGTTAATTGGAAAGAGTATTTTAATTAAAATTTTAACCATTTTAACAAACTTGATTTTTTTAGTAATTCCAACTAGTGTCTAGTAGAATGCAAAACATACTTCTTGGCGCGTTATTACGACCTATAAATTGTATGACTGTAAGTACATGTTGCACTTCTCTTGTACCTTCGATGAATTAATTTAATTGCCTTGCACAGTTTTCCCAAAAAAAGCAAAATGGGAGTCTTGACGCAGCATTGTTATCATTACAAAATTATAATAATTGCTTAACTAAAAAAATTATAAGCCATTTAAACCATATAGCTAATTCTGCGTCACCCTGTAGAACTGCAAATACATTCAAATGTTTACCTAATATTTGTTTAATACTAACCGAAAAACTCTTTTTTTGTTGCTTTAAGTAGACTTCTATAATCTATTTTATGGTTAACATTGAACTTTCTTGTATTCACAGATCATTTGTATTTTTTTCTAAATAAAAATTAAAAAAAATTTATATTATGGCGACTTTTTCTAATTTTTGGCGGAGAGAAAATTAATTTTTTAGGATTTATAAAAACTATTTTCAACAACTTTAGTAATATGTATTTTATTGTCAAAAACTAAAACATAAAGGCTTTGGCGATTTTTTAAAATGGAATTTTGCGAAAATGGTCGAAGATGGCAATATTTAAATGTTACTCATACGTAGAGGTGAACTAAAAAAAACGCCAGTATACAAAAATTATATATCTCAGTAGTTTATTGGGATAAACAAGTTTATTTCCTGGTTTATAATATATTTTTCTATACAAATCATAAAACAGTTGTAAACTAGTTTAATAAAAAAAACCTGTTAGATCAAGTCAGTTTTTGGTTAATTTTGCTTGATCGATCTCTGTTTTTTTTTTGTCTGGTAACTTTTAAGTCCGTTTTCACAACTCACCGATAGCTGAAGGTAGGATTGTATAGGCCGTATAAAAAGTGGCCCATTATAACAACTTTACTTTAACCTACCAGGTTGGATGGACCTTAATTTACTTTATCGCTCACTTTAGGTTAAAGTCAAGTTTTAATTATGAAACATTTTTTATAAGGCCGGTTAATGTCTACTTTTAGCTATCGGTAAGTTGGAAAAACGGGCCTTAGCTTTTCAAACCTACTTAAGGCCAGATAAAAAAATAGAGATTATTTTTTTAAAAAAAATTGGGGAAAAATTTATTATGCAAATTTCATATTATAAGAGTTTTTTTAAGGGATAAATAGGTTACAACTATAACATTTCCATTAATTTGATAAAAGATGTTAATCTACAATTCATTAATTCAAAGCTATTTTGACTATTTAACCATTCTTTTGGGATATAAGAACGTCACAGAGCTAAAATCATTATAACGTATACAAAATAAGGCATTAAGGATTGTTTCCAACCTTCCGAATACTTATCCAACGCTGTAATTTTTTAAAGATATATTCAAAACGATTCTTTTAAATCTATTAACAACATTCGTCATCACACAATTTATTTTGCGAGCAAACAACATTTGATAAACACAAGAAATATTAACAGCTTTTTGTAGCCAGGTGCAGGTTTGAAATTATCAAACAACGTATAGAGTATATTTGTAGTGATGAGTTTAACAATTTGCCGATATTTTTAAAAACTGAAAATAGAATTTCAAATTTTAAAAGTTATTTAAAATTTTTTTTTGTTGCAACAAGTTGAAGAATTGGTAACACGATGAAATCTCCTTTATTTATTAACTAATTTTACGAACAAAATAATTGTACGTATTACTCTTCAATGTTGTTATTCCAATTTTTATACAATTACGTTTGTTTATTTAATTAATGACTCAACTTGCCAACTTGCTTCAACAATGCATTTTAGGTGCTTAAGGCTCAGTTAAGGCTCAGTTAGTCTTTACTTTCTGTTCTGTTACGAATCAGCTGATTTGTTTTTATTATTAAAAAACCTGTAAAATTGATTAGTTTTTCTGTTATGTTGCGGTTCAGTTTGTTAAAATCAAAAAGTTGTTAAGTAATTGTAAGTGACAGCAAAATAAATAATAAAAAATACATATTTTTATTAAAAAAAAACTATTTTTTGATTTTAAAAATTCATAAAATTTAATTTCTTCAAATTTATACGATGAACAAGTAATACATTTGTCATAAATGGCTGATAAGTTGCTACAGAAAAAGTAACTATTACAATTTTTACACAGAACGGCACGGAACAGAACAGAAACAGAAAGTAAAGACTAATTCTGCCTTAAAGCTTAAAATTGTAAAATTTTTGTGTGTTATGAGTAAATAAAAATATATAATAATAATTAATTAATAAATTAAATTAAAATATAGTGTACTTTTTGGGGGCATAAAATCAGGAAAAACTGAAACTTTTGGTACTCTTTTACCTTTGGATTTTTTTTTTAAGTGCCTGTTATATAAAAATGTTAATAGTTTAGTGTTTATAAAAACTTTCTAGTGTTAACATTAATAGGACTTTTTTGTTTCAAAACTTCATGTAAGCAATTTGGCGATGCGATAAATAAAGAAACGAGCTATACCCTTTTAAACACGCTAAATTTGGAGTAAATCTAAACGAGTTATAACAACTCTTAACTATTAGAATTTGGTAACTTGTGTTTATAAATATATTTAAAAAATGTTTGTGTATTGTTTGTTTTGTAAACAACTCGTGATAGTTTTGTAACTGTTTGTTTGTAAATTTGTTCTCTATTATTGCATTTCTTAATCGGCTTTTATCCACTTAGATTCGATTTATATTGTAGCCTTTATCTTTCTGAGACTTTCCACTATTCTTTTATAAGCTTTCATGCAAGAAGCACAACCAACTGAGGGTTGATATTTCAGAACTATTGCGCATAAAAGAGTCTCAAAGTACGGACAAGTATGTACCCCCTATTCGTTTCGCTTCCCCTTCCCTATCACCATTAACTCAGACTTTCTTTTGGAAATCTTTCATAGTGTGAACCAGGACTTAAAGTAAGATTCAAAATTATTGTGTCTACAAGATTTTGTTTGTCGTGCCTAATTCCCAATTTTTATTATTGGTACTTAAATTTTTTGTGGATGGGATAAGGTATTCCCATGGGCATTTCAGTGGTTGCTTAGGCCAGATCATCAGAAAACTTCATCCAAAGATTTGAGAAAAACTAAAGATATTATACCGATAAAACTGTTAAGCTAATAAGAATTATAAGCTCCAGTTTTACTTGTAATAATATCAAACTTTAGCAAAAACAACAACAATAAATAGTGAAATGCGCATAGGAACACATTTTCCCATCAACAATAAATATCAATGTTTTTATCAAGAATAAGCATGACAAGCAAGATCTTGTTATAAAAAAATTTATTCGCAACGGTTTTTCATGTACTTTGTGATTCAAAACTGCATGCATTAATAAAGTTCTCGGTTCACCGTCTTTTTATTTTTCATAACATATTTTATAATTTCCTAAGCTAATCCCGCGAAGATTTATGCTTGTCTGCAGGAAAGAAACCAGAGTCTCAGAGGGGAATCGAACCCCCAACCCCGGCGCTGGTAGACTAGCTCGCTACCAGCTAGTCTACCGGGGCACTCCAATTTAGCTTCAGCAAACTCATTGGTCTGCAATTAGCTCCTAGCATTTTATGTTTTGATTATAAATTATTTTGAAAAATACTTAAAGACAGTTTTATTCCATCTTTTTTTTTTAAATAACTCCAAATATATTAAGAAGTAGCATGTAAAGAAGACATTTTAATCTGAGATAAGTTTAAATGATTTGCGGATTCTTAAAGAAAAATAAATATAAAACTACTTAAAAAAACTTTTTTTAAAACGATAAAATGTATATAAAATCTAATCGTTTGTAACAAGTAGTCAAATGTCTTAAAAATGGGTTTATGGATTGACAGCCTGCCATCGTTTTCCCACTGGGTTTCATACACAATAATTGTGCATGAATAAAATAAATTTATTCAAATTTAATTTAGCTTATAAAAATAAATCCCCTTAGGTGTGTTATTCAAAATCACTTAAGTGTATGAGTGCCATAAAACAGACCGATAGACTTTGCGTGCGTGAGTGTGCAAAATTCTATATGGTTTTTGTTTTTTCATTAAAAATCAGGCCAAAATGCAAAACACTGCAAATTAAATTTAAAACTGAATATGTGTTTTGGAGAAATTTTTCATATGTATGTATATAAAAACAACTAAAAAAATGTATTTTGCTTTAACATATAATGAAATATAAACTAAATTTTACAAGTTTTACAAAAAAATATAAAAATAAATAATTTTTAATTCTTACCATATAAAACTCATGATTTCAAACTACTCAAAGTGTTTCTGGGAAATGGCAATATAGTAAAAGCTGTTCAATTTGTGAAGCTGTTCTTTTTTTTTTCCTTTTTATATAAATAAAAAATTAACCTTCAGGACACACACACACGTATGTAGATCATAAAAATACATTGCTTTAGTATCAATAGTTGGTGAGTTTATTGTTCCCTAGAAGATCAGATAGGATTAACTTGTGCTTTAAAATGTGTGTATCTTTTGCTTATTTGTTAGAGTAGTTTAGTAGTAAGAAACGCATAATTTAATTTTAAATATTTTCTAAGGATATTTCTTACCTAGAAGTTAATAAAGGATAAATGTGTGGGCCCTAAAATATAAATTTATATATACGCTTTGTATGTGTATAACATGTTTAAGCAACGTAAAATGTAATTTTTCGATGTAAATAAATGAGTTCTTTAACATGAGTGAAACAAGATAGATGACATTTCTGGATTCCAGCGCAGTTTCTCTTATTCATATGCCATTAAAAGCATTTAATGCCCTCAAGTATCGATAAATTGATTCCAAATTTAGGCTTCATTTATAACTTTATTGCAAATATGGTAATTATTTCGCTATTTATTTATATTTCAAGTAAAAAAATCAAGATTTTTAGTTGAAAAAGGTTTTTATTTATTATAAGATTTTTTTTCAAAACTTTCTTAACCAAGTGAACTTTGCTTCCTCCATTAAACTAAAATTAGTACAAACTTGCCAAACCATTTATTTACAATTTGTACATTTTTCATTTAATCGTTCTCCAGATATAAAAAATCTATATTGCCTGTATATCGAAGGTTGCCACATATTTAATCGAGCACATTTTTTTGCAGAAAACTAAACTACTTATTTGTTTATAATTTAAAAACATTTAGAGTGGGTTTTTAACATCGAGTACAATCTTAGCAACAAACAATAATTAATAAAGCTGAGAATAAATGAAATTGAATCGAAAAAGCCAATTTTAAATTAACCGATCAGTTAATCGGTTAACAGAATAAAGGTTAACCGAATGAATACCCTTATTATTACACAGGTCAACAAATGGGAAGTTTTTTTTCGTTGAATAACCACTTTATTTTTTGATCCGCTATAGTCACCTAACTGCAAAAATTTTCATTAATACGATTTTCGTATGACGTGCTAAATTCCTAGTTTTTTATATTTGATAAATACACTGAAATTTATTGTTGAGGGAAAGCTAGCTTCTATGCGTATTTCACTGGTTGCTTGGGCCAGTTCATCAGGAAACCTTTTCCAAAGATTTTAGAAAGGCCAAAAATATTATACAAATGAAACCCTAAAGCGAATAAGAATTTTAAACACTCAAAGTCTTACTTGTAACAATATCAAAGCCAAAACAAAACACCAACAATAAACAGTGAGTTTATCTTTTCTTACATTCCCCTACAATTGGTCGGGTTCTTTCCGACTCGAGTTGTAGTTGTAAGTGGGTAAAAAGAAAAAACAAAATTAAAAAACAAACTGCTTCATTCTACTGTCTTCGTAAGAAAACAACAAAAAAAAACCAATTTGCCAATTCAGTTTTCTGCACGGGCACATGCAAGTATGTATATTATCAAAGTTATTTTCGGGAATACAAAATTCATTGTCATTATTTAAAATTCTATGGTAACATTTTTTTTTAAATTTGTTTCTAAAAATTGAGATTTTTGAAGAGGCTGCTCCATACATTTCACAGTATTTTTTTTATCCTTAACCTTATTTTTTTTATAAAGTTGCATATAACAGAAATAAAATAAATTTTGTTTCATATAAATCCATGGATAAATTCGGTTTGTATTTCCTATTAAGTGAAAGTACTTAGTTTTAACATTTGTTATCGCAAATTTGTATAGAACAACATGTTTATTTTATGTTTTCAGCATGTTGCGCGAAACAAATTTGCGGTAGAAAAATGTCAAAATTGGGTACTTGCAATTAAACGGGAATAAAAACCGAACTTATCCATTTATTATGGATTATTATTTATTTATTTTAAATATACACAATGTATAATCAAGGATTTAATATGCCTTAAGTCATAAAGATTTACGATGTTGTCAAAAAAATTTGAACAAAATAAGAAATGGAAAATCTTCTGACCAAAAATGTATGTTTAAACGAATTGCCTGGTGTAAGATGCTCCAAAATACGCATTTAATTACTTTTAAACCGCAACATCTTTTTTTTATTCTAAAATCCTATTTCTATACATAAAAACATAAAGTAAATTTTCATACATTTTCTTATTAAATCAGTTTCACTAAAAGTGTGGTAACAAAATACCAGATTTAAAAAAAAAATAACGTCTAAAAAAAGAACGTTTGGTTTTTGAATGGAATAAATTAACAGACATTTTTCCTGTAGGCAATTTTAAAATTCCTTCCAATTAAATTTTGTTTTTATTTAAAAAGTGGCAAAAAATAAACCAAAATGATTCTTAAAAATGTTTAAAAAGAAGAAAGAACTTCAAAGAAATAAAAACACAAATTTCATGTGTGTGTTTATGACTTATGAACAACACACAATATGACATGCATTTTGTATACCCCTCCCAAAAAAGTAAAGAGGGTATTATACATTTGTGCTGATGTTTGTAAAACGTTAAAAAATTGGTCCTGCACCCAGTGGTGGCCCAGGCCTAGGGCGGAATAATTTAAAGGACGCCATAATTTATAGATTAAGGAACATAATGGAGTTTCATTAATCGATTTGGTTAAGTTGAAATAAGTAAGTCGAGTAAGAAGGCTATCGAAACTGATTTAGAAAAGGAAATAAAATAATATTCATAAAAAATCTGTGTACCTTAAGTTTTTATCTGGACACAAAGCAAAATATATTGGAAGTGCCGTGTTCAACTCTATAGAAAAAAATTGTTTGGACATAATGAGCTGCCGTGGTAAATCTTCTAATAATGCATATTACGTGTCCTCAGCAGATTACGTGCCTTTCGCAGCCCATTCATTAAATTTAGTAGGCAAGCTGGATCTGTACCCGATGCATTACATTTGTTTAACTAGCAAAAACTTTAAAATTGTAGAGGCCCTATGCTCCGATAGGAGTTAAGTGGATGGAAGAGGGAAGTATAACTTTATAATTTGTTTACAATATCTACACATCGTTAAGAGATCTTAGTAAAAAGGACACATTTAAGACTAAAAAGGCTCTCCCGAACTCACTGGTGAGCTTGATATAATGCATGTTATGCTATAGAAAAGGGAGATGCCTGCAATATACTAAATGATCTCAAGCTATTGCGTAACAACTGAAATTACGGCATCCAGAAACAACTTTTCAAGTTATTGTTTAATTTTCCATCTCAGCATAATAAAAAACTTCGGAGATCTCACGTTAATTCGTCATTTGTTTTCCAAATGTATTTTATCTCTAGCTTAATTTTATCAGGATATGAAATATAAGCAATTTTCTAAATTTAAGATAAAATTATCAAAAAAAAAAACAAGAATGCTCATAACATTCCAAAAGGTGTTGGCCCACATTTTTCGGAGCTTTTTAAAACATCTAGACACCACAAACAGAAGTTATCCAATGAATATTTTCACATTTTAATATTATTAAAAAAAATACACGTTAATAAAACAGGATGCACAACAGTAAATAGACCGATAAGTCAAAGCGTACGACCTTAAAATGCAATACAGTACATATGTATGTTAATATCGTAGAAGCGTTGTTAAAAAAATTGGTTATGAAAATTCAAATTTGGATTTTTTCGCTTAATAAGTCGTAACTTCTTATTTTTTTTGTCCATCAAGTTTACACAGAAAGAGCAACGTAAAATAAGAAGCAAAAATTCCCGAACTTTATTTGTTAAAATTATTTATTTAAATTGTTAAAGAAGAATGATAACGAAAACCTTATCGGGCATACTGCTGCTGTTTTATTATTGTGAGCTCTTCTGTAAACAAAAGGGGAAAACACACTACAAACAAACATGTGTAATTGGTAGGTAAATAATAATATTTTCTATTTTAGGTTAGAATCAATCTCACTTCTGGATTATTTCAAGTACGGCTTCGTGACTAAACATACTTAGAAATTCTTGAATCAACAAAATCGAATTGATTTAGGTACGTATAGAATGATTTTTCTTTTCAATGTACGCTTAACACGTTTGAAACAAAATTTTGAGATACAAGTAAACAAAATTTTTTAACTTTTTTGCCTTCTTTAATAAATTTGATCCGATCAACACGGCTGAAAGAGGAGAGGCATATCTGTTCAAAAGTATAACTTTTTACAATTTAGTTGAACAACGATTTTCGTAAATATCTCAAAAACGCTTTTGAAGGTTAATTTTTAAATTTTGTATTTTTTTATGTTACTATTTATATTAAATTTGGTCCAAACTTACTTTATAGTAAAATAAATTACTTTGCCAAATTTTATTGGAATCGGCGCGTGTTTTAACAAAGCTTACATTTAAATACTTCTTCCTAAAATAGCTTTTAATGCCATAACTTCCTTATAAATGTACACTCATGAAAATATTACAGTAACTGATTGTGGGTTATTAAATTCGTTTTCCGTACTGTTAAAATTTAATAAAAATATAGTTATTTTACGAATAATTTAATTTGTTAACATTTATGCTTGTTATTCAAAAAAACAAACTACCAAAAAAAATAATGTTTTTCCGTATTGATTTTGTTATGTAGTTTGCTATTTGTCGGTTAAAATATATTTTTTAAAAGAAAAAACTATTCACTTTTAAGGAATATGATGTTCAATAAATAAAAAAATTAAAAATTAATTGCCGTATTCACAAAACCCCTTGTATCATTGTATTTATTGTATGTTGTATAAAAAACCAAGAGTGAACTATGTATTTTAATACAACATACAATTGATACAACGATACAAGGGGTTCTGTGAATACGGTAAATGTAAAAATCATTTGTTTTAAATGAAATGTAAGGAGTGAAATAAAGCCATACATGGCCTTATTTCCCATTTAAATTTTTTTCTTTTCATATAATTGCAATTTATTTAAAAATTGTTTTGTTGGTTTTTCTCTGGGTGTTCAAATAAAGAATATAAGGAAAACACTTTTGGACGCAACGATTTTCTCCTCTATGGTATAACAGAGACCGGCTTCGCTAACTAAAGCTTCTCTGCATAGCCGGCCTTCGGCCGGCCGCAAGGATTTTCTCCTCTATTGTATAACAGAGACCGGCTTCGCTAACTAAAGCTTCTCTGCACAGCCGGCCTTTGGCCGGGCGCAAGGATTTTCTCCTCTATGGTAGAACAAGTACCGGCTTCGCTAACTAAAGCATCTCTGCGTATTCGGCCATCGTTCGAAAACAAGACAGATTTTAGAAGCTTTACTTAGCGAAACCGGTGGTTGTTATACCATAGAGGAGGAAATCCGAACAAACATTTCTTTATACATAATCAGTACCGTTACTTTCTCTTTTGATAAGTTCTTAACTAAGTACAGTATCACAGAAAACTTGAAATGTTGGTCATAGCAACAGACAAAAATGCTTTGAATATATTGAAGAACGGCGGACAATATGCAATATAGAGCGCACCTGATGCGTATGTCCCGGGCCCGCCGGACGCGCTCCCCCACTTCCACCTACCGTACCATATTTTTTTCAAAACTTGACAATGGCAACTCATTCTTTTGCCAATTTTTAACCATAACAATTACACTGTTATGGCGTTATTTCCTCTTTGGTTACTAAACGATTATGGTGTTATAGCACTTGGGTGGTGGTAATAAATCCATATGGCTTTATTGCTTAATTCATTGGGAAATAAGGCCATATGGCTTTATTTCATATGGCTTTAATGCACGGCGCCATGTAAATGATCCATTTTTGAAATGAGTTTTAAGTTGTTTAAAATTAATTTTCGTTTGAATTTAACTACATTTTATTTTGAGTGTAGCTACTGACATACAATTTCGCGACTATAACATTTAGACAGTCATTTGTGCTGGTAGGTCCAAAATTAACCAAATAGACACCCTTCCTTAGATCACTTAAAGGCAAACCCATCTAATCGATATGAAGATATCAAAAAATATTCGGCACACATAAATCTTAACATAATAACATATGGCAGATAGGTTTCACCCTCGAACATAAATTCTGTGGTGTAGGGTATTATAAGGTCGGGCTTGGCCGACTCTACTTTTTTACTTGTTCTTTTTTTTTTGGAAATTGAATTGCTTTCCCTTTTTAAGCATTTTTCTAAAATCGTTTTTTTTTCTGCATATAATTTCCTGTGCCTGCGGATGTGTAGCAAACCAAAAAAAAAATTTAATTAATAAACGTATAAACGCGCAGGTTTATTTGCATGCTTTTGCTTAATTTTTTCGGCTTTTGCCATTACTGCTGTTGTTTAGTTTTGTCGTTTTACCTCCCATCATTGGGGATATTTCTTTCTTTATATTTTGTAGGTTTTTTACCTCTCGTAATATGCTTTATTCATTTCTTACATTTTGTTGGTAGAAATTTGAAAATCCTTTGATGGTAAAAAAAATCAAGGTTGGCAACCGGTACCGTAAATAAACCCGATACCGTTTAACTACCGTTCAAAATTTAATACCTGGGGGCTAATTATGACAGTCGTGATCGAATACCATTCGATTCAAAAGCAATTTTATTTCTTATTTTTTCAGTAGCTACTATACGAATCGAAATTATTTTTCAGTATTGTATAGTATTTATTTGAATTTTCACAACACTGTAAAAATAATTTCGGTTCGTTCAGTATCGACCAAGGCGAATTCATACAAGGTGGTCTTATTTTGAAAACGTTTACAACACTTTAAAATATTTTAACGTTGTGTCAAAAATAATACAACACTGTAGTAAACAATTTAAACAAATTTTTTATTTTCTTTTTAATTTTAAATTATTTATTTTGAAATGTTATAATATAAAAAAATTTTAAAGTTCATAATTTTAAGCGAATATTATAAAATTTAGTAAATATACCCCAGCACCACATGAACGGTATATCATTTGGATACAAGGTTAATAATCATCCGTTGCTTACGTAGCAAGATAAGGCCACCTGGTGTAAATTCGCCTTGGTATCGACTGAAAGAAATAGAAATAAAATTGATTTTAAATCAAAAAAGTATTCCATCACGATTTCCATAATTGGCGCCCTGTATTGATACCGATACCGAAATTAAGTTTCCCATTAGCACCAGTATTAAAAATTTTAACTTGTTCCTGTTCTATAAAATTAATATTTTTGTTAAAAAATTGAAATTGGGCAAAGACTACACAATTTTTACAATATTTTAGAAAAATCCCTTTAATAACACTGGTCTACAAATTTGGAAAATAAATTATTGCAGAAACGAAGCATGTTTTTTAACTAATCTGGGTGCGCTGAATTCGAATCTGGCATCAAAATTAGGCTATCACGTTTTATTTTTTATCGCATGCTGGCAATTTCATAATTATTTATTTGACAGCAGCCCACAGTCATTCTAAATCTTCTTAATTGTAGCCAGGGTACCGTTGGGGATTTTGAAAAGGTCGCACAAAAAGTTGTTTTGAAAACAAAAAGTCGCACAAAAAGTGGGTTTTTCAAATTAAATTCTCATACTTTTTTTAATATTTTAATTGCTTTAGCCTTATCAATACCCACCCTGGAAACAATCTCGGTTTTATTTCTTAAATAACTCTCTCAAATTTGCTTCAGTTAAAAAGACATTTTTACTTACTGAACAAATTGTTTTCTTAAAAAAAACTGAAAAAAATACTTCTTTAAAAAAACTGAAAAAAGTTTAATGACTATAAATTCTCCTAATCACTTACTGAGCCACCTAAATAAGAGTGGCCAGCGTCTGCTTAATGTCAAAACGTGTCTGTATATTATTAAATATATGTCAACTTTTCCGAGAAAAGAAAAGTGTGTCAAAAAACGGGTTTGGACTTAAGAGTTTTTGCTTAAAAATTAATTTTCACACACTAGGTCCGTTTTCTCGGAGAAGGTCACATTTGTATAAATTGTACGTTGCATGTTTTTATAGCTTTGTTTGTACTTTCGCACAAATTCATTACTTGGAATCCAACTTTCTGTTTCAGTATATATCTAGAAAATTTAGAGTTGATGGCATGGACTCACAAATTTCTACTTTTAACCTGTCGGTAAAGTTATTTTTTATTAATTCTAATATTGAAAAATTCTCTGCGCATGCACTGTTGTGCGGTAAAGCAGGGACCGGAAATAAGAGTTATTTTTCAATTTTTGAAGCAATAAATCATGCATAAATGAACATCGTAGAAAACTTTTAATTACACCATCATGATTTTTAGGCGAAATGCATCCAACATATGCATGATTTTTAAATTTTTGATTTTTATTTTAACAATCAAAAATAAGAGTTATTTTTGATTTTTATTTTTTTAAATGAAAAATAAAAGTTATTTTTGATTTTTATATTTTTAAATCAATAATAAGAGTTATTTTTGATTTTTATTTTTTTAAATCAAGAAATAAAAGTTATTTTTGATTTTTATATTTTTAAATCAGTAATAAAAATCAATTCAAAACTTTTATTTATTTGTTGATGCCGTATGTATTATAATATGCTGCTTCATTCAAATTTCTATATGAATATAATATATTATCCAACATTTTTTATTTTTTCGAATATATTCTATGAGCTAAATTTCAGTTATGTATTTTATAAATATTTTTTTTAATAGTCCTATTCCTTTAACTTTTTAGGAATGACTTTATACACTACCAGACTATTATATTTTATCTTCTTGTTACATTTTACCTTAGCTGTCCTTTGGATAGCAATAGCAAGTGATTTTTTATGCAAGAAAAAAATAAAAACATTTTTTTTTGTATCTGGAAAACCTGACGTGATCGAGTGTTGTTTTTTTAAACATTCTTGCTTGGTTTAGTTAATAAAATTGTAAAACCGATATAGCAATACCGTTATAAAAGGTTCTGTACCGGTACATCGATATAATTTAAATACCGATACCAAAAGAAATGAAAAGCTTAACACCGAAACCGACACCGAAATTCGTTTTGGTTGTCAACTTTGCAAAATCTTTTGATCTTAGGGTATTTGAAAAGTGGCAAGGTAAAATAATAGACCAAATTTATACAATTTCTTAATACTATTTTCAGTAGGCAGACTGATAGACACTTTAAGATCGATAATCAAAAAAGCCAAAAGAAAGCATGTGCAAGTAAAGACAAAATTTTTAAGATCAGTTTATAAACCGTAAAGATATGATTCTTGAAATCTGTACTTTTATGTTAAGTAGTTTAGGTGTTTCACACAATTGCCATATTTTTTCCTTTATGTTTGTATCATTTAGTTAATATGTATATCGGAATGGTAATAACCTGCAAAAATTTGCACAAACTCTTAATTGTTTTTGAGGTTGTTATACATTGACCCCCGTGTTTATAAACGATTATTAAATTAAGCAAACGTTTATTAAGGCAAATTTTCATACAAAATTTGTTTTGTAAACCTTTATTAAATTTAAGAAATTAGATTCTAAAAATATTTTAGATTTTCCATTTCAAACTTAAAATAATTTTTTTACCAAAAAAAATAATACAGGGGTGTGCTGGAAATCGCAAACGCAAAACGCAAGAATTTGGAAGTTGTTTTTAATAAACTTTAAACTTAATTCTTATAATTTTTGGTTCAAAATCCTGTTTTATAAGGAAATAGTTGTTTAATATTTGTCATAAAATTCTTTTTTTACAGAAATCTTATTAAAAAACGACGTTTAAAATTCTTGGGTTTTACGTTTGCGATTTCCAGCACACCCCTGATAATAAGAATAACTTCTTTCTCTTACATTTTGAAACATAATTTTTAAATACTCTGTTCAAAGTCTTTGTTTTATAAATTGTGAAAAAGAATTGTTTATTAGTATTTGCGTCGAATGGAAAAATACAAATCTTTGGTTTTCAAAGCGATTTAAAATTAAGTAAATTTTATTATGCTCGTCATCCTCGTAATCCCTTTCAAAAAGTTAAGTAACAAATACATTACGACAAGTCCAACAGCACACAAATGCAAAGATACACAAGTGCATTTATCTTAATTCACTACAGCACTGAGTTTATTCACAGACTCATATGGAATTAAGTGTGCTTTGACTTTATTTTGTTTAAAGATAATCAAATTGGCAATTGACATATCTGCTCTTAAATAATATAATTAGCTAATAGAATAGTTATTTTAATGCTCGCATAAAATAGAGGTTAAAAGGAAATAAAATGAATTTTACTTCTGTACACATTTGTACTAGCATTTTAAGATACAAGATATAACTTAGCTATGCGATTCACAGTGGCCCAGAAATAAAAAAAATGGATGCAATTAATTTTTCTTCCCTATTTCTCGACAATAAAATTAATCCGATACAAGAGAACTCTACATATTTCGAGGATAGTAACAATTTAATAAAATTGTTATTTCCATACTACAATAGTGATGTTGTCTGTCCAAGTAACCTTGTGCGCAAGGTGCAGGTCGCAATATAAATATAATTATGGAATTTGGTACAAACGTTTCAATTGTCATTAGGTCAAAGCCTATAAAAAAGGCTTAGAATCGGTACATAATTTCATATGGCCTCATACCAACGTGTTTTCGGAAAAGATACTCATATTGTGTTGATATTCAGAATTAAGAACAAATTAAATTTGATCCAAGCATATTTTATTGCGGTTAAAGTTGTTTTACTACAGATTTTAAAAATTTCTTAAATGTCGCAACTTCCTGATAAATGTTGGTATTATTTTTAATAGATACAATGTCGAGTTATTACGGCAAAAAAAGCTTTAGCGACATCATTTTAAATTTTCGCTTTTTTCATAAATGAGTTTGTTGGCAACACTTGCTTCATCTCCTTAAATGCCATGGTTACATAAGGTACCGTTACGATTTTATAGCAAAAACAATTTAAAATTAAACGACAACCTTCAAACTAAATTTTTATAAAATAAAATAAAAAACAAACCTTGTCGCTTAAGCTGTTTGTGATGGCACTATTTTGTACTGGCAGTTTCAGAATTAAGAATAGGTTCCTTGTTAAACCACACCCTTAAAATTACTTTAGGAAAACAAAATCTCATATGTATATGTAGATGTAGGTATCTAGCTAATATCTCTATCCAACAAGATTTTTGGACTGGAGCAACCAAATATCTTTCCTAGGGTAATTTAGTGGGCTGAATTCGAATCTCTAATTGGTTTTTCTCTATCACGTCAGGTTTTAGAGACACAAACAAATATTTTTATTCGTTTCATACATAAAAAATCACTAGTTTTTTTTTTAAATTAATGAATTTTCAAAAGTGAATGGCGTTTTTTGAACGTCGTTTGTATTTTGTTGGTTCGGTTTCACGTATTAGAGTTCAGCAATAGTGTCCCAGCGTGCTTTTGTCTCAAAATCCTTGATAAGTTCTTGGTGACCACGCTCCCCTTGTTCGTGCTCACTGCACCTAGTTTTTTTTTTTGGAAAATAATCTAAATGCGAATGAAGAATGTGCAAAACATTGTCAGTGTCTACAGCTTGTCCGTGTTTCTGACTGCAAAACTAAAATAATGTAAACATGCATATTTTAATGATTCTGATATTGCATATCATATTTTTTCCAACCAAATATTCACCACACTCAAAGCAAAAATATCTTGAATCATTAGCACACGATCTTCTGACATGCTTAAACGCTACTATTATGAAGATTGGGAATGAATGTGGGTTTCGGTCTAATAAATAATTGTGAAATTGTTGTGTCAGTAACTATTAACTGTTTAACAGTATTGCCAGCACGCGATAAAAAATATTGATGCCAGATTTGTATTCAGCGCACCAAATTAGTTAAAAAATATGCTTTGTTTCTGCAGTCAATTTTTTTTTCCAAATTTGTAGACCAGTGTATTCGGCAGAAAAAAACTCTTTTATGAATTCGAGCCTAATAACATAATTTTATTTGGCTGTATCCATGACTCACAGTGGTTCAGCTTCATACGATTGGCGGCATTAAATATAAGGAAACATAGTAGAGCCTTGAATTTCGGTATGGCCTAATATTTGCAATATAACACAAAAGTTAAAAATCATTGTAGAGTCAAAATTTTTTGCTCATTGCAATTTTATGATAACATTAAGCAATGGTGAAAACATTAGCAATATCTGCTAACAACCACGCCTGCCTCTCACACAAAATGATCACAAAAAATCCAATATTTTTCTTATTAGCAAAGCTAGACCGATTAAAACCGCTACACAGGCTTAAATTTTCGTGTTTTTTATTTGATTAAAATATAAATAAAATGCAGCAACAGTAACATGGGTGTGGTAAGCAGGAAAAACGTGGTTAGCAATAAAAAGTGAACAAATACAAGAATAGTCTAGACGACAACAGGTGTTTTTTTACGAATGTGGACCAACCAGGGGACCGGGAATAATGGACCATACCTTATTTTAAAGAGAACTATCCCAGTAAAGTGGTAAATAATTTTATTTGAATAAAATCGGCCGATTTGTTATTTTTTGAGAGTACTTTAGGCAGATTTTAGAATGCTTTTTTTTGTTTTTTATGGATGAATTGTGTTTTTTGTCTTTTTTTACGAATGTGGACCAACCAGGGGACCGGGAATGATGGACCATACCTTATTTTAAAGAGAACTATCCCAGTAAAGTGGTAAATAATTTTTTTAAATATCGGCGATATTTACCGATTTTTTTTTATATATTGATATTTTTGCCCATTCCTATGCGCAATACCATGCTTGTGAATGAAATTTGTCCTAACTTTTTTTAGTTTTTTTTCACCGGAATTGCTTAAGGGCAAAAATGGGCAGCTGAACTTTTGAGTATCGTTAGCTGAGACTTCAAGCTTTAATTTGATATAAGTCTCAGGCTAGAGGTCGCTGGAGATCAATATATACAAGCCATAGAAGTTGGAGAAAATAAATATTTTTGGACAGCATGAAGCGATAGAAAGTAGCATATATTATACGGCCATTTCAAACGCATTCGCTTCGGTCAACTTTGAATGTCTCTGGACAAAAAAGTAATAAAGCTATAAGCCTTATATTTTGGATACATGATAATTAGAGTGTTTATTACAAACTGTGGAAAAAACAGGTAGATCAGCAGATATGAAAAAAATTAATTAATGCCGCTCTTGAACCAGTGTGTGGCTGCCATGGGTTCCACTTATGAACAATCTTACAACATTGTCTCTATGTTTTGTGATGTGTAGGGCATCAAATGAACGGGCTTGACCAACTATACTTTCTTACTTATTACCCAGTAATAACTTCGCCTACAAAATAAAGTAGAAAAACATAAGAGCACTACTTACAATTCTACTGAAAGAAACAATGAATTTTTGGGATGTCCCAAAAATAACGCATTCAAAAGTATGTCATTATTTTTTTTATAGATGTAGTTATAGAAGAAAGCTACTAAATAATGAGCTATTCATTTTGAAAAAGTAAGCGAAGTTTGTACTGGGTAGTATCTTAGATTTGGGTGTAGGGGTATTCCAGCTAGGTTGCACAAAATCTACTAACGCAAATCGAAGGACGAAAAATTTGGTTAAATTATATTTTCCATTCGCTCTCAAGTAACATGAAGACTAATTGAACGACATTTTTGTAAAAAATATCAAATTATGTGCAAATGTTTGCATTGATTTCATACCTTAAGTGAGGTTATCTGCAAGTAATTCCGGGCTTAATTCTGACGACGATTTGACAGACTTTTAAATAAAGAGCAGTTTTCATTCTAATAAGGATAGAACCTTATTTAATCCTGGTGCGGTAATGATCTTCGTTTATCGAAACACAATATCCAGCTCTAGATTTGAAGAAGTCTGATGATGTCACCAGCGTGTAAGTCGCACCAAGCGATGTATTTTTCTTAATGATTGGAGTCTGTGGGTCTGTTGGGATTGATCTCACTCCGATTTACAATTCTGCTTATGAAGAAACCCCTTAAGCCAAAGACGAACCACACCTCTAAACAGATTTTTTTTTCGTCAAAACGTCTTTGACTGATTTCAATGTAAATTTCGCAGCGTTGTTTAAGCCCGAATCAATTTATAATAATTTGCCAGACAAAACAGATCATTAGGGCTTAAGAGACACCCTTTATTTAAAATCATACACACAGTGCAATTTAATAAGTAGTTTTAAGTATCTAAAAAATGTAAAAGTTTTTATAAAGGGAACCGTAATTAAAATGTGTTTTGTGTAACAAGGTACAAAAGTTTTGTTTTATTTTTAAGTATTTTATACTTTTTTAATATTAACTGCAGAAGATAAAATAACGATTGTTAATAGAAGTTTTTTAAAAGTTTTTGCACTCCCTTTTTTGTGGAATGGCTTTATGCTGTTGTTAAAATAGTTTTGAGTTTGACCATTTTTAGCCTGCGGACATTTGAACATTCTTTATTAACACATCATAAATTTTCTTTTTTCCTTTAATATATCTATTAAAGTTTGTTGAAACTTTCAATTACCAAAATGTCACCCACTAATTCTGTGGGTTGTTTTTCTATCTTTGGCATTTTCATTAGTTTTCAAATATTTACTTGCACAAAAGTTTGAAATGTGTTGGTTAGAAAAACAAAAAAAAAAAAAAACTAAATAAATTTGTACCACAGCAAATAACAAATTCTTTCTAACTTTTGCTTACATTTAACAATTTAATTCACTTAATTACGAACTTGTACGTAGTTGTAGTTTGTGCTTTGTCAAGTTAGATAAACTTATTCGATATGTACTTTTCATTAAATTCAATTAATGGTATAAACATAACTGGGACATTTTTTTTAATTTTGGACGCTAGATTATATAAACATTTATTATTCTTAACTTCTTTAATTATTTTATTATTTTTGAATCCTTTCGAAAGTGGATTCCTTCAGTATTTTTAGCGTTACACGTTTCGATTTACCGATCGCGAAATTCTGCCATTTTTGCGATAAAAGCGATTTTTTCCTGTAAGTTTTCTGATTCTTGGCAGCTTTCACGATTTATAAAAAATAGTAGACTTTGCTTTCATGCCGCTGTTAGGAAATTTTTTCTAATTTCCGCTAATTTAGCAATTTTATCGAATTTTTGCCATTAAATATAGTTTATGGGACTTTTAATAAATTTTATGGCTTATTTGAAGTAATAAAAATTTTCGCAAATTTTTGCTATTTTTGAAATTTTTTATTATTTTTTTCTATTTTCCGACATTTTTTCACCCATATTGCGATTTCAAATAAACCAGCCGCCTGGGTTCGAATCTCAGGTCAGCTAAGAATGAAGGATTATCGATAACAATTTTAATTAATTTTCATGTTGTAAAAATTCCTTTCTTCATAAAAATAATTTAATGAAAATTAAATTTGATGAACTTAAGCCCGATTAAAAAAAATATTGAAAATTTGGATTAAAAACCATAAATAGTTCAACAAAATTACCACAATACTAATTATTGTTAAAGCTAAGGCACGAGCTCTATGTGTACATTTGTCCTTCAAGTTGTGCTGAAAAATTTCAACAAGAAAAAAGAAAGACAAACATGAAAAAACAAAAATGTACTTTGGACTTCAAGAAGAATTCTTGACAAAAAGTACGAAGAAACAGAGGTAAGGGAAAAACATGTAAAATCAATTAAAAATGGATAATCGTTCAAAAAAATCAAATTTCGATCTACCAAAGGTTAAAATACAATTTGGTTTAAGGATTGATGTTTGACTATTGACGTCAGCAGTCGTTGATGGGTGCGAGTGTAAGACGGCAAATCCCTCTGAGGAGATCGAGTGGTAGCGATCGAAACATGTCAGGGTAACCAGCCGTCTGGGTTCGAATCTCAGGTCAGTCAAGAATGAAGGATTCCCAATAACAATTTTAATTAATTTTCATGTTGTAAAAATTCCTTTCTTCATAAAAATAATTTAATGAAAATCAAATTTGATAAACTTAAGCCTGATAAAAACAAATATTGAAAATTTGGATTAAAAACCATAAATAGTTCAACAAAATTACCACACTACTAATTATTGTTTGTTTAAAAGTTTGATTTTTTTTGGGAATTTTAGCTAAGTTCGCAAAAGAAGCTATTTGCCCCTGTGATTCTTAACAGCTTTCACGATTTTTAACAAATATTAGACTTTTATTTCATGCTGCGCGGTCCCTTTCCCAATTTATTCGCCGTTCGTCTGCGTAAGAAATTGAAATAACCCTATCGCAGAGTTCGTTACGCACAACGAATTTTGGTCTACGCAATCTATGTACCTTCATATACACCAATGCGTTCTATTACTTATGACGAATATTCGTTGCGAATAATTCGTCGTTCTTCCCAGTTGTGTTTCTAGCATAAGTCTGTCAACATTAGGTGTGTTCCCGGGCTCAATGTTGGGAGCCCGCGGAATCCCAATATTACCGAAAACTTTCCCCGTACTTCAAGTTTGGTAAAGCGGGAGAGCTTTTATAAGAATAATATTCTTCTTCTTTCACGAGGTAGCCCGTACTTTTTCTTTCGGCTAATTGATTAAATTGATAAACAATCAGCTGTGTCGTAAATAAAAAAAAATCTGCATGTAAGTTTAGTGAGAGAAATTTTAGTTTACTCTCATTTTACCGAACTTTACCCAAAAAGTACGCGATCACATCTATTGAATGATGACTTAGAAAAAACATGTACATTCATGTTTGTCTCGCCAACTTTTGAAACTACAAGCAACTCTGGAAATATATTTTGAAGCTATTTTAGGGGAACAAATTTTTTTCAACCATTTATTTTATATATAAAACGATATTTATTTATTTTATATATCGATTTCTTAACATAAAAAAGGCCTTTCTTTTTTTTTCTAAAAATGTTTGTCTTAAATTTTACGGATTTTATTCTTCCCCTGTATGCAAACAAAACAATTGAGTTAGGCCCTTTTTATATTAAGCTATCGATATAATACGATATGATGAAAAATTCCTATATTTTGGATATAATGAAATATCTGTCCGATTTTCACTACGCTTCTATTTTAGTATCAAAAATACCTAAATGTAGGGATTTTCCCTTACTTCTCGCAACACTGCTTAGCGCACAAGATTAACATGGACAGGCAACTAGCCAGTCGGACGGATGGTTACCGTAAGATCACGTTAAAAGCGATTCTAATCGATCGGTATACTAAATGATTGGTCCAGATTTCTAAGAATTACACACAACACCCAAAACGTATATTCCTTTTCCCTTTCTCATACATATATAAAATTTTAAAGTTAAAAATACCATTTATCTTCTTAGTCTTACAATTTTCGAGTAAAAATTAAATGTAGATGGCGAAATTAAAGCAACACCTTGATAATACAGATAGATATTTAAAACAAATGTCGCAAAAAATATTTATTTTATTAATTGTGAAAGCTCGTGTAGGAATCTATACAAATTTAACAGGCATTAAAATATGCCGCAAATAGGCAAAATATGCGCTAAAAACTTGAAAAATGCTGCAAAAGGGGTATTTTAACTAAATTATGCAAAAAATGTTCCAAACGGTAAAATATGCAAAAATATGCACTAACAAATCGATACACAAATTCCTAAAAAGAGCTAAAACAGATAAATATATTATTTCTGCCTTTATTGGTCGCACAAGGAAAAACAAGCAATTGCATATTTTTTTTTTTTTAATCTATTTTATTAAAGTTAATAATTCATTTACATTAATGACCTTGCAAAGCCGCTAGGGCTTGTCTGCAGGTACAAATTTGCTATTACATATAGAGCATTCGTTGTTAGATTGCAAAAATATAATATAAAAAAAATGATGAAAAAATGTGTTTAAAAAGTTTTTAAATACAAGTTAATTTTTGGTTCATTGAGTATTTATAAAAAAGTTTTTAAATATTTTTTGCCTTTTCCGTAGTGATTTTTGTGTCTCTGTACACGGTATCTTCCTTCAGCGTTTAGCAGGGTCTGGTGGTTGTGATCTATTCTTGTAAGGAATCTTGAGTCATCGTAGAATTTGATAGATAATGTAGTGATGTACATGCTTTTAACGTTAAGTATTTGTAGTTCTTTTGCTATATTATTAGTTAACAGATTGTTCTTATCTGTTGTACTAAAAGCATTTGAGTTGTTATACGTTGTTGATGATGTTGCTGCTATGTTGTTGATGAATTTATGTAAGTAGTTTGTGTTGTAATTGTTGTCAACTCCTGCAAATAATAGGACCAGTCCAAACACGCGTGTAAAGAGTAGCCCACGAGGGACAAAGACTAGTCCAAAAGTAACCCAAACGTATGGAAAAAACATGGTCTATTTAACATTACGATGTCCTAGGGCAGGACCATATAACCCATCTTTGGACTACAAAGGAGTAGTTTTAAAACTACTCCATTGTGTACACAAGAGGATTAGTTTAAACTTCGTTTAAAAACGAAAACATGTCGTTAAAAAACGAAGACATGTCGTCTCACTACAAACACAATGAAATGGTCCATGCTTGCATTACATCGGACCAGTACATGGAGTAGTCCATTTATTCAAATTGGATCAGGTGGTCCAATAATATTTGCAGGGACATTACTCACTATATTGTTGCCATTGTTTGAAGTCATGTTGTTTGTTGGAGTGTTTGTTATGTTATTTGAAGGTCGTGTAGTTTTTAGTATTTTAAGCAGTTGGTTTTGTGTTTTTTGAAGTTTCTCACAATGTGTTGAGTTGCCCCACGCTGGTATACCATGACGAAGATGTGATTCGACTAAAGAAAAATAAACTTGTCTTACAACTGTTTTGCTGGATCTGTAATTTAAATGACGCAAAATAAACGCAGCTTTTCTTAATTTTTTATGAACTTCTTTTATATGTATAATCCATTTAAAATTATGATCTACATACACGCCAAGATATTTATAAGTGTTAACAATTTCAATTGTAGTGGAACATTGATCTCCGAAGTAGTCGAACTCTAATAACTTTCTTCTATGCATACATTCTGTGGAATGAAATTTTAGGTTTATTTCCCTATAAAGCAAATGTGGTGGTTTAATATGCCTAAGTTTTGTCTTAGCCTCATTAATTACACAGTACAACATTTTTCAGGTGATTGATTCCGGACTCAATTCGGATAATTGCTTATGAAAGTAGACCCAAAAAGAAGAATTTCTGCATCATAAGTTTGGTCATAGTACCTCAATAAATAATTTAAAAATTAATTTGAAGTTAGTAAGTATCGTATAGGGGAATTTGTCACGTTTTACGCTCTTTTGTTTGTCATAACTCGAGAACCACTAGTCCGAATATACCGAACAAAATTAGGAATTACAATTTCTTTAATCTGTTCATAAAAATTTTCGCTACATAAGCAACGGTTTCGCAGTTATAAATAAATGTATGAAGAAAAAAAAACATTTTTTGCCCAAAAAATTAAAATTTTTTATTTTTAATTCATAAAAAATCCAAAACGGTAAAAAAAGTGTCAAGTCATATTACTTTCACGTAAAGTCGCATTACCTTTGAACAAAATGACACATTATCATGAAAATCAATGAACGCGTTTCGCTTTTATTCACGATTAATTTAGGTAGGAATTTCAAAAATTTACTCGAGATATCCACAAAATTCTTTGGCAAAAACATTGATGACTTTTTTTATTTTGCATGAAAATAAACATTGCGATTCATATTACAGCTATTCTTACACAGAAAATATGCAATTGTTATATGTGTTCTATGCATGGAAACAAAATTTAGAACATTTTCAATTATTGCCACCATCCATCCTTTTTGAAGTTGACGCTTGTGGTTCTGATGACCTTTTTTTCTTCGTAGGTTGTTTATATTCATGTTCTGAGTCTGCATCATCATCCGAGATAGACGTAATATTCAAGGGCATGTTTTGTTCAGTGTGTCCACAAATTTCAAACTGCATAATTTTAGAACTCCACCAACAAACCTCCGCAAGCAATGCATCCAATTGTTTGCTTTTAATCGCTTTTCCATTGGCATGGTCACCTGGTGAAACCTCTCTCCTTGTTTCTCCGATTCCTGAGGTAATTGTGCCAAAAAGTTTCAAGGTGGAAATGCAAGAAATCTAATTTAAACGTCATGGATGCATTGATTTTTTTCAAAATAATGCAGCAAGTTGTCCACTCGTGTCTGAATGTTTTGTCAAAATGCCATAGATATGTACATACATACATATTTCATTTTTCATTAAATCGCTAAGAATTGTTTTATTAAATTTATTATTCATTTGTTGAATATTGTAGAATATTCTTTTTTTAGCCAAACTATTTCATAAGTAACATTTGTGACTAACGTTATATGTGCAGTGCTATAAAAATACTCGTTCTTGTTGCACTGTGTACCAAACAAATAAATATAAATAAATAATTATACGAGAAGATAAAATTTGAAAGAGTAATTTTACAATGTCTGTCCTGCGGATTGGCTAGCTTCTTCTCTATGAAAAACTGCTACACAAACTACACGTCAGAGATCTGAAGTTAACCACACATAATCACAAACTCATAATACCTTCTTCACATATGATGGCATAGAATCTATAAGATTTATATTATAGCGCAGAATGGTTAGTTATAAAATTAACAACAAAATTAGTTAGGACATCCTTTATTATCAATTATATCGCACAAAATAAAAAAACAGAGAAAGGAAAACATTTATTTTGTCAACACTTTCTGACGCAATAACTTACAGTATTCATAATTATCAATAAGAGAGAAAACTTTAATTGCTCTAGTAAATTTAAAGCAGACAACTTAATGTTGCATTATCGCCAAAAATTTAAGCAAAATGTTATGTAAAAAATTGGCGTTACTTAAAAACAAAAAAACGTTGACAATTTTTTATACATACATAAGTTTGGCCATAATTCAAAAAATCAAGAAAAAAACAGTGTTAAGTGCCTTATTTTAAGGAAATAAGATTCCTCAATGAACAAGATGAATAAAAATGAAAAAAATTTAAATAAATGTATAAAAAAATTACTTATGCGTTCGTTTGTATTGCGACTAGTTGATATAATGGAATATAATTACGAGCATTTTCCATAACTCTTCTAACTTTTCAAAGGAACTAGACCCGCGAAGCCCCAAAGGAAAAAATGAACGGCGAACTTTAAATCAAGCAAACACGGTAACCAACTTTAATTTAGAAAACACAATTTTATTTGGTGTGGAAAAATGAAGCGCGGGAGCTGTGGCTCCATTCTATTGGCGTGACAATTTTGTACTATTGTGTTCGATGTGTTAAAAAAATTCGCACATTAACCGCATCGTGTTCGTCGTTTTTACAAAAAGATATTCAAATGTCTGATGTTAGTTTTGTTCACAGTGGACCGCATTGGGCGGAGTTGTGCATCTGGGTGCGTAACCCTTCTTCGCCTACTTAACGGGAGCATATTGTGTTCAACAATTGTTCTTGGATTTTGGGTACCACATAGTTTGAAATTTGTTTATTTTCGAAACTATTGCGTTTAGAAAGTGCCTCATCGCTAAATATTGAAAAAGGTGATTTTGTCGTTTAATAACACAGGCCTGCGACAAAAACTGTTTTTAAATAAAATCATATAAAACGGGTAGATCGATGTTGGTATTTTAATAACAAATATAAACTTCGTTTAAATGTATCACGGCACATGTTCTATATAACAGAGCATTTTTGTTTTTCGATGAATACTTCTATTTATGACGAAAATGTTTAAACATATTATGGTTATTTAAACCATATTTTTGTGACCGGAAACCATATTATGGTTAAATTTGTGCTACAACATCGAAGTTTTTTTAATTTTTTCCCTAAGCTAATCCCGCGAAGCTCTACGCTTGTCTGCAGGATACCAGAGTCTCTGGAGGAAATTGAACCCGAAACACCCCACACAAATAGACTACATCACTACTAGCTAGTCCTTCGGGGGTACCCCGGTACAAAAATGACTTTTACAATAAAAAAAAATAAAATTTTTTCAATAATTTAAGCTCTTCATTTATTAAAGATTTTTTTTGTGTTTAGTTTATTGTTACTTAAAATGTACTAAAATAATATCTTATTTGCGATTTTAGTTTAGTAAGTAAAGGTTTTTGCTAATATTAATGTTTTTTTTGTAATAAAATCTAGTTAAGCCCTTTTTTTAATAAAAATTTAGCCATTTTAGTATTGAAGATACATATGATACACTGATACATATACACGTGTACATATCGCTCCTTTATTCCAGCAAAGTCATATCTTTAAGTTTTCAAAATGTATCTTTGTATACAGATTTAATAAAATATATTTTGCTATAATTTTGGTTCAGTTTGAGATATAATACTGATTATTATTTTACGTATAAAGAAGGTATGAAGGAGCGTTTTAATTAAGTAACTTCAAATTTTTGGTTTTTGAGACATGACTATTTTGCAATAAATGACCGATATGTAGATAAAAATGTGTTTGCATATTATTTGTATACCCACACCACAAAAGTGGAAAATGTGGTAATGTTTGTAACACCTTAAAAATATTGGTCCTAGACCCAACTTTAGGTATACTGATCGACTCGAATTAACAATGTCCGTCCGTCTGTCTGGCTGGCCAGCTGGCTGTCCATGTAAGTTTTGTGCTCAAAGTCCAGGTCGGAATTTTGGAAATAATTTGATGAAATTTGGTGCCAAGGCTATTGAAGATGGGGCATAACGGTCCATTATTTCACAATGCCCTCATAGAAGCTTCTTTCCGAATTATGGTCTTTGTGCCCTGAAACCATCATTTTATGTTGGTTTTTAGACTAAATTGTGTCTAAACTTATGTATTGTAATCAAAATCGTCAAACTTAATTTTATTGAAATCTGTTGATATTTGACCGTAGCTCCCATACAAATATAACTCCCGGAAATAGTTTTTAATGATAAAACTTCCTTTAAAATGTTAGTATTTACATACAAATTGGCGGGAATGATTTTTACGATAGCTGTTATATTATGAAAAAATGTTTTGCCGGTGAGTCCAAAATTAACCACAGGTCCCATATAAAGCCCCTTTCTTAAATCTCATATGGATGAAGATATCTAAATAATATTCGGGAGAAAGAACTGTTACATGCATTTTAATCTCAAAATAAAATTTTTGTTCATGATTGCCCATTGATCTCAAATAGGATACAGTTGGACAAATTGTTTTTATATACTCTGGTGTCATATGGTCGGTTGCCAGACCATACTTTCTAACTTGTTTTAAATTTAAATAGAATATAGAAAGAACTTAAATGATAAATATAGAATTTAAACGATGAAAATATATAAAACTCAAAAGCCCAATTTACAATATTGTGCAAATGGGATTATATTAAATTCTATACTATTTTGCACATGCTAAGTGATCGTATTTATTTTTAAATTATTTGTATCGTAATTAATTAGATATTAGAAAATTTTACTGCATAGAATTATATAATCAGTAGCCAATTCACAATCTTGCGCAAATGGTCTCGCATCGTAGCATTTGCAAAATGCAATAGTATTTACAATAACCCCAAAAGTATACTATAATATTTGCGATACCATTTTGCAAATGCTACGATGCAAGACCATTTGCACAAGATTGTGAGTTGGGCTTATATACCTGTGTTGTTTTTATATATTGTATTTATATACATAATTATTATTATATATTGTTATTTTAAATTTTGTTAGCCTTTCATTGTTTAGGCTACTGGAAATATGACAACTAAAACAGAAACTGTTTTGTCTGCTTTCGCAAACAATTACAGAAATACTTTTTTCTCACAAATCGAGAAACGATGGAAATTTTTGTTTTACACTTCTAGTAAGAAATTTTACTACGAGAGAAATACAGAAACGAGCTACGGTATCGCGAACCCTCTAGCAATGCATTAAAAAATTGATTAAAAAATGTAGTTTACTGTTAGGATGTTTACGTTATATATACCAGAGAACGGCTTTGTGTGATTGCAAAAAATTCGTATTTTATGAATACCATCAAATGCACTCATTTGCGTTCATGTTGTCATACATTCTCGGCCACGCAGATTCGCTGCTGTTTTTGATTTAATTCAAGTAATGAACAGCGTATTTGTATTTTGTATTTGTATTTATTATTAATATTTGCCTTTCTAAAGCAACAAGATATAAAATCTTATAAATAACAGCTCTAGAATCTGATGAGTTATCAGATATAATATTCGTAAAATAATATTGGTTGAAACTAAAAATACTAATCTAGTGAATTTTAACATAAATGAACATTAATAACATTTGAAACTTGAAGAACAATGTAGTAAAAAATAATAAAATAACAAGAAGATTATACATTTATAATTTAAAAACTTTATGCATAGTACGTCATTAACAATTTTTTGAATTTCATAGCGTTGCAGGTGAGTTGAATATTTGTAGGAAGATGGTTCCAGAGATATATTGTGTAAACAAAAAATTGGTTAAAAGATGCGCTGTTTCTATATGTAAAGGTGATAATGCTATTATTTCTTGCAGATGCTGTAAATGTTAGCTTACTGTATAGGTAGCTGAGTTCCTTAGTAATAATAATTTTGTGTAGAAAAAGTAAATTCTTAAACTTCAGATAGTTATCAAAAGTCATTCCAAGGATTCGTCTGGAGTATGTTGTTACACTCGCAAACCTGGGTATAGCAAAAATGTAACGTATAATGTTATTAAACGTAGTGTTTAGCTTTCGTTTGTCATGAGCATTGCATCCGGCGAAAACTTCAGAAGAATACGTAAGTTTTGGTATTAGGTATGTTCTAGCTATCATCATTCTTATTTTCGGTGGTGTGAACGGTTGACTATACCATAGACTTCTGAGCATACCATATACTCCGCCGCACGTTTGGTTAATGTGGTCAGACCATGTAAGTGTTCTAGTGAAAACGACACCCAGATTTCTAGCCGAGTTGACCATCTCAATTTTCTTTCCACCAAGATATAAGCCTACGTCATCAGCGATTTTCATGCTCTTCTTGGAAATGATTAGGTATTTCGATTTTTTTGGCCCAGTTATAAATCTTGTTGAGATCGTAGTTAAGATTTCCAACTTTATGACTTAACGATGTTTTGGAGCACTCAATGTATAGCTGGACATCATCGGCATACATATGCATGTTTGAGTGCTTGATCTGGGAAGGAAGGTCGTTGGAATACATTGAGTATAGAAGCGGACCAAGTATTGACCCCTGAGGAACACCTCTCGGCATGGGCAAAGGGCTGGATACAGTTCCATTGCTTGCTACAACTTGCCATCTGTCTGAAAGATATGACGCAACAAGTTTCGATGCGGTGTCAGCAAAGTTAAACATTTTCAATAGTTTCATGATCAGCATTTGGTGATCTACCGTATCGAAGGCCTTTGAGTGGTCAAGTAAAACCAGAATGGTAATTTTACTTTCCTCCATGCTCTTTCGAATATTTTCGCTTACTTCAGATAAGGCTGTAGTGCAGCTATGGCCTCGTCTGAAACCAGATTGGCGATCCGTAAGGAGATTGTGGTCAAGAGTGTACTTATAAATCTGGTTATATACGCGACGCTCAAAAACCTTTGACAGGTATGGAAGGATGGATATTGGGCGATATTCGTTATCATTTTTGGGCACTGGTATAACTTTTGCAAGTTTCCAATCAGTTGGATAAGTGCTGGTTGTAATAATAGAGTTGAATATGTGGTTAATATAATGAATTATATATGGTAATATTAGTTTTACAAAGCGTGGATGAATATCGTCAAGACCAACTGCATTGGATTTTACAGCTTGGAATCCTTCAACAGTATCGCAAATGGTGAAGCATTGAAATCCAAATTTGTTTGCGGAAATACGAGAAGAGTTTTGGTTGTAGAAGTCAAGTTGAACCAGTGGTTTAGGAATGTTTGAAAAAGTGAAATTTAGTTTATCAACATCTATAACATTTGTAGCAGTAATTCTTTGAGAACTAACTATTCCTATATCGCGAATTTGTTTCCATTTTTGTTTAGTGGTCACTGCAGTGCGTAATTTTTCCCCGTAGTAGGTTAATTTATCGTGTCTTATTTTTGATACAACAGCTCTTCTAGCCACTCGAAAAATATTTTTTAGATCGTTGGTTTTGTAGCGTTTCCAGCGCTTATATAGTTCATCCCGACGTTTAATTAATAATTTTGTTTCTGAAGTGAACCGTGGAGTTCTCCTGCCTTTAACTTTTTTGGTTTTCAGAGCTACATGTTTGTTAAACAAATAAAGAATTTCACGATTTAGAAAATTTACTTTCTCACTAGTTGAAGTTATAAAATAAATTTCATCAAAATTTAAATTGCTAAGGTCTTCTTCCAGCGATATTAAATTTATATTTTTAAAATCACGGTAAGTGAATTCTTCAGTTTGTTGTACGACTTTAAAATCGTAGTTCAGGAATATGAGATCGTGTTTTGAAAAAAGCGGTACTGCTAACTGATCATAGTGCATAATTTTACGGTTTTCAGCTACAAAGAAAAGATCCAGCAAGGTGGAACTAGTTGAAGTGAAATGTGTTGGTCTGGAGTTATTTGCTGAGAAAAGATTAAGAGCCATCATAGCAGAGCGAGTGCTCGATCCTAAGCTTGTGAGCAGGTTTGAATTGAAGTCGCCAGATATAATAATATTTGAATAGCTTACAGTTCGAGATTCCAATTCAGCAACAAGCGAATTTAATTTAATATACTAGTTTGGTCTATATACGCACCCCAGCAACAATTTGTCATGGCAGGAGTTTAGTTCAACTAATATGAACTCAGCATCATTTTCCGCGTTAAAATCGGATACAAGCTTACATGAGACATTGTTTTTTATATATATCGCCACTCCCCCAGCATTACCTTTACGATCCGATCTATATAGTTTGTACCCATTTAATCTAACAAGATGTCATTGAGTGCGTCGTTAAACCACGTTTCGGAGACACATACAGCGTCTACACCAGAATCTTCAAACAGGTAACGAAACTCATCAATTTTGCAATGAAGACTCTGGGCATTAATGTGACAAACTTTGAAACCTTGATTTTGATTTGTTAAAATTCGAATCATATTATAGTTGCCTTCTCTGGAACCAAGAAGATCAGTTGATAGGTCTGTCATCACCCCTAAAGGCAACGCAACAACATTCAAAAAAGTATATTTTACAAAGTATTCTTCGTTAAATAGTGGCTAAAGGATAATTTATAATATATAGATAATATAGAATTCTGTAAGTTGATTTTAGCTGTGAGCAGGTTATGCTTATATGCGTTATCATAGTTTATAAAAGAATGAGAACGGTAGAACATTATTTTAACGAAAAAGCCGATCCAAGTCTTCTAAAAATTCAACAAACCTGAAAAAATAGAGCAGCCATATGCTAATTTACTTTCTTCGTTTCCCCATCGAGTGGGCAATGACTACTTGACTGCAAAAGCAAAAGAATGCCTGCGTTTTGATTTTGAGCAATTGTGTTATGGCGAGCGCATCAATGAATCCAAACAAAGCACGTTCAATCATCAAACTCACACATGCACAAATAAAATGTTTCCGAAAAGATGTCAATATTACCAACGATAAACTTTGCTTTGCAGGCATAGAATTGATGTTAATTTAAGCGCATGATTAAATAAAAAAAAATAGTAATTTTTGCATTTCTCTAAAATACATAAGTACATATGTATTCCACAAAGTACACCAACATCGTAGCGTATACTTAATATCTGACTAGATACTTACAAAACAAATTGCTTATTCGCACTAAGTACTACTAGTACTAAGAGTTTATCAGTTTCATCATCAGGGCTGCCACATACTTCTTTTCTTGTCCCCAAAAATAAAATCCCCAAATTAAAAACAAAAACTTAAAAAGTTAAAAAAAAATGTTTGTTTTTTTCTTACCAAATTTCTAATTTTTTTAAAAATAATAAGAGCAATTATACGTTTAATAGGAAATCCCAAAAAATTCCTAAATAAAAATGTTTAGTAAAAAACTTATTTTATTGTGATTGTAGTGACTGGTTTCGTTTTTTTTTTCATTGAGAAATTACAAGTAGAACAATATGCAGTTTTTGAAGACGAATGAGCCAATTTATAAAAATTTGGAGCTTGTTCAACGCATTTTAGCCAGCCATAAAATCAACAATGAAAATATATCCTTTTTTTAAAACACTCACTCAAGAATAATAACTTAAGTTTATTGAGTACCTTTTACACGCTCAACAAAAATAATAATTTTAATTAGGACCCTTTACAAGTATTCGTTGTTAATAAACGTCATAGTTGGGGGTAGTGCACTCATTTTGCAGTTTCAACTCACAGTTAGTGATAGTGCAACAATATTGCAAACATATTGTTTATTTTGAGTGATGAATTAAAACTTTGCAGCCTCACTATGCATGAGTGAAAGTGATGTGAAAAAAATTTGCACTAAAAAAAAATAGTTTGATTTAAAAAAAAACGAATCATCAGTTTATTGCAACTTTTTTTTCTTGACTCATATTAGTGAAGCTAAAAATGTTGCACTAAATTTAATATCAAAAACATGTTTTTTCATGATTAAACCAATATTTATACCGTTAATGACAAAATTTCATTGTTTGCTTGTGCCTATCCTCAAAAAAATCAAAAACCATGCACATACTAAGCAAAATTTTTTTTAAATTTAGTGAGACAATGTTTGTATGCGGCTTTTTTGATTTCAAGTCCAAATTTTGCACTATTTGAATTGAGTGCAGATTTTTGCATTCAATCTGCGTTTAGTGATAGTGAAAAAATTTGCTATATCAAAAACTTTTTTGAGTGGTACTTAAAAAAAATAACAATCATCATTGAAGCTGGTAAAAAAGAGTGCAAACTAATTTGTGTGCAGTTTTATGTAAAGCACTGATGATTTAAATCAATATTTAGTGCACTACCCCCAACTTTGTTTGATATTTTTTATAAAAAAAAACGTATATTATAAAAAAGGAAAAATATATTAAAAATGTGTAAAATCTCCAAAAAAAAATCCCCGATTTTGTTTTCCAAAACCCCAAAAAAAATCCACAATCCCCAAATGACTTTCTTTGTCCTTCTCGAAAGAAATCCTCAATTTTGGGCATAAATCCCCAAGTCAGGCAGTTTTTTATAACCATTCGTTATCGATCGAAATATCAATTTAAATTGTTTTGTAGTTTTGATCGATATCAAATGCCGTAATTTGCCACCCGGTCCTTACATATGCAAGTGCAAGTTTCAAGACCTCGCACTTTCGCACATTTGTAATTTTTTTTTTTGGAAAATATAATGTTTAGATGGTATTATTAACTTCCACAAATTTAAAAATTGTTTACTGTTATACTGTAAGTATAATAAATTTGTTTTTACCAATGAACTAATAAATCATTTTGTATTCTTTTTGCATTCCATTTTTGTTCACGTATTCAACAGAACAAAATTTATAATACTTGCTTTAGTAAAACTATTTATGTTTTTTAAAAAGTACACAGTTTACAGTTTTCCTACACTTCAGGAAGACAGTTATGAATTGCATTGTATTCACACTAAGAGGATTTTCTTGTGTCTTCTGCACATATTTACATCCCCACGTACATGATGTACAATACGAAAGCAACAAAATCAATGCAACATGTGTGAACATTAAGATAATCTGTTTGTAAGAACAGTGTGATTTAGAATACTTCTGACAAATTTTGAGTAGCACTGATGTTTGATATAATTTTTCTAATAAAATATTTACATTACATTAAGCCCACCTATGAGTATTTCATGCACATCATTTAGACCCGCTAATTATCGCAAAAGCATGAAGGAAAATTTTAGTTTCGCATATAATATAATTTTATTATTCTTAATTTTTTTTTTAAATAATATCTATCATTATTGTATTTTGTGAGAATAATTATTTGTCACTATGGCTTATTTCGTAGGGCATATGAAACAATACAAAATAACAAACATATTGCTGTTAGACACACAAATTACACGTGTATTAAGGAACACATGCACACATACTTTTGTAATCTTACAACTTTTAATTAATTGACTATACCAACAATTCCCGTAGCTTTAATCCTTTTCAAATCCATAAACACATATCCTTATGCAAGTTGCAAATAAACCCATTTATTGATTTACGGTTACATAGAGACGTAATTACAAAACTTCAAAAAGAAAACGTGGTTTTAAATTATCGTGTATGTACAACAAGTTTTAAATCATTTTGTGCTTTATGACTTATAATCTGAAACGATGTTTAGTAAGTTTCATTCTTTTTTAGGGTGTGAGTGAAACAAATATTGCTATACTATTAAGCCACGTGTGAAGGTGGATATGGATTTATAATAGTTATTTTTAATGCAAGGTGCATAATATCATTCAGGGGTGTGCTGGAAATCGCAAACGCAAAACGCAAGAATTTGGAAGCTGTTTTTAACAAATTTTAAACCTAATTCTTACACTCAAAATATTTTGTAGTTAAATTCAAACGAAAATTCATTTTAAAGAACTGAAAATTTATTTAAAAAAGGGATCATTTATATTTCATTTAAAATAAATGAAATTTACATTAACTTTTAAATGTTGATTTATTAACCAGCATATTCCGTAATATTTAACAGTTTTTTCTTTTTTTTTAAACGACCAAAAATCAAACTACATAATAATATAAACAAATGTTTTTTAAGTTATTTTTTACTGACGAATTTTACCTATAAATTCGTTATTAGCTAATGCATTTTCAGTTGTTTTAACTACAAAAAAACTACCAACAATTTCGATAATAACAACGGACTTTTATATTTTTTCAAATGCCCAAAAATTACTTTTCAAAACAGTAGAAACTACTGATCAAGGCCCATCTATCAGGTCTGCTTACTTGTACAAAAACAAAAAACGATTCTTTTTAGTTGTCAAAAATTTACTACCACATATGCAAAGCAAAAGGAAAAAACGTGTATGTGTGGCATACCATAATCGTATACATGCACATGTAAACAACTTTTGACAACTAAAAAGAACATAAACAATGATCATCAGGCTTCTTGCGCAGACCTTTTCAATGGGCCTTGCTACTGATTTATCATTTATTTTACCTATAATAAATTAAATTCCCATAATATAAAGTTCAAAATATTTTCATTTCTTTTAATTTTATTTAATTTGACCAATTGAATAAATTTTATAAGGTTTTACAATTCATTAAATGCTGACACATATTTAAAACTAAATATTAAAAAAACATTTAAAATTATAATCGTAAATGCGAAATTTTTAATAACAAAAGATGTGTATACATACATATGTATATGTATACATACTTATTACAATCAAAACTAAACTTAAGAACAAGAAATGATAACAATTGTTATGGGCATTAAAAAAATTTAATATAACTTTTAGGTAAATACCAACAACATTATCTTTTAAGTCAATTTGGAACAACACTTTTTGAACAAAAAACCAAAAACTCATACATTTTACAAACAATACTTCCGCCATTTTTTTAGGTGTTTAAGTATTACCTGCAAATATTGTATATGGTTTTTGATGCATATGTTATCATGGCATGTATCGCTGGCTTAACATGTAAAGGCTCTAAAAACAATCAAAATACATGTGATGAAACAGTTTGAGAGAAATTTTTAAACTGTACTTTTAATTGAGACTTTGAGCTTTTTCTTGTAATAAATTGGACTAAGCGCTCTTGCTCATCACTACAAAACAACAACAAAAAATGAGATAACTGTAATTTTTTCTTTGTAAACAATGTAATTTTACTTATTGCCCATTACTGCATTAAAATCTCAATTTCTTAAAAAAGTGGACTTAGAGCCTTTACATGTTAAGCCAGCGGTTTATATCTTAATTTTGTAGACGATTCTATTAAATTTTCGTTAACTAATCTACCTTTTTTTTCTTCGAAATTGAGAAAAATGTTTAAATGTTTTATTTAAAATTTGTGGTTATGTACTCATGTCCATATATGCAAATATACTTACGAATTTTAGAGATTGTTACATAGCACTAAAAGGATCCCAATACTATTCCGTATAAATAACTGTTAAGCATTCCAACAATAAGTACACAAATATTTATTATTATTAAAACTTTTTAGTTTATTTTGTTAATTTTGAATAGCACATGGATATTTTAAAATTTTTTGAAAGCTAAAACTTTTATAAATGTAATAATTTTATGAAATTTTTTTTTTAAACAATTTCAAATAAAAATTTTGTCTATTTTTATTTTAAAGTTTTGTTTTTTTAGTTAAAACAAATGTGACTGAAACTATTTACAGTACGGAAAAACATTATTTTTTGGTAGGTTGTTTTTTTAACAACAAGTCAAAAAATAAAGTTATTCGAAAAATAACTATTTTTTATTCATTTTTAACAGAACGAATTTATTAACCTACAATGAGTTACTGTAATAATTTTATGAGTGTATACATGTGTTTATGTGTGTATGTAAGTACCAAATTTTCCACTTTTTGTGAAATTTTTCGCGACTAAGGCAATTTGGGATATCGTACCACGGAATCTAACCGTGAGAACAGCAATGAAATGCCTACTGCCAAGTACAAAGGAGGTGCCGAAGAAATCAAGAGTTGATTTATTATATATTTTCCTGTATATCCCTGTAGATGGATAGGGCCTCAATAAAGGTTTTCTTTCTGAGTTTGTCGTAAGGAATGTGTTTAATTTCGTTCCACGATACCCCAGCCTCCGCTGCTCCCATTTCCACTAATCAACGCCAGGTTTTAGATCGGTGACCCTTCCTTCCGCTTTCTTGAGGTAAACACTCGATACCTTGTTTTGTTACATAATCTCGTCATTTGCGCAGGTTTTCTCATAGCCAGGATCATTTACGGCATTCTATTTCTGTTCGAATCGGTGTCTGCCGCGTCCGTGCCCTCAAGTCATTATTTGTAATGCTGTTAGCCAAGAATATTGGAAAATTCTACGCAGACAACGATTCATAAAAGTTAGCTTTACTGGAACTGTCATTACTGGAGATAATTCTCCAGAGATATGTGAAAGCGATTACTGATTAAAAGAAAAAGCCCTCTTCGTTATAGTTCTGATGCTCAAAGTTTTTTGTTTTGCCAACAGTATTCTTTAAGCCGCACTCGCCTGATATATCGCCAAATGCTTGCAGTTTAGGTGAATTTTGAGACAAATGTCGTCCACATAATCTAATTCATCTAGCATAGAATGACGATCCCATGTAATGCCAGTGTTTGCTCAGTGTAAAAAAGTCATACTATTTTCAGAATAATAAATATGGTATGAACGGTGGGGATGGGATAGAGTAGTCGATTTTATTGTATTGAGTGATTACAAATGAAAATAAATGGTAATGAGTTACATGATCATTATGGCTTTGTGTTAAACTTGGCACTTGCATGCTGTCAATATACTACCCTGCGGGAAATTTGTGTCAATTGGTCCGACAGACTGGCCCTGGGATTTGTGAAAATAGAACAAGTACAAAAGGAAAGAACTAGTGACCAGTGAAAGCAGAACCAATCCCTTAACTGGTTTCTGAAAAACAAAAAGGTAGAAAATGTAATGAATTACAGTACAGTCTTCACCGGTTCTGTGACACATTTTTTGGTACTTTCCTCTAGGGTATTTGAACGAAAAACAGCTAGATTTAAGTTATAGCTTTATCTAGTAGAAGCGCGGTTCGTTTTTCGTGATCAAATATGGAAAGTTTACAATTAAACGCACCGATCAGTTTAGCGAAAAGCTCTCAAGACGTTCACATTGTGTCATCTAGACTGCAACAGAAGCTCTTAGAATTGAAAAAAAATGCAAAAAACTCACTGCGTTGAACAAGGGTGCTTATGTGCCTTTTATGTCCTAAATTTTGTTTTTTTTAGTTTTTATTTGTTTTTCTATTTTTCTTGTAGTCCTGATTCTATATAAATAAAGAACTTCTAAAAGTGTTCAGTGTCGTTTGCGTTTGACTTCAAAAGAGTAAATAATCTTTAATTATTTGAATTATTTAATTTATTGAAAAGGTCATATTTTAGCACTTTTCGTTTATAATTATGGAAGATGGGCACTTCCAAAGAGAAGCGCTCTTCTTGTCACGTTACCATGTTGGTCATATTTTTTCGTTCATCCACTAAATTTAAAGCTTGTTCCGTATTATAACTATAAGGAACAATTTAAAATGCAGTATAAATGTCCATGTGCGTATTAAGGGTAAATGTAAAGGTGTTTTTTTTTTTGGAGGCAGTTCAAATAACAGTAAAAGATTTAAAATTTTTAAGCTGAACGCACCTCTACTACTGGTGTGTACAATTTTATAAAAGTTGGACAATACGCTAAGACAATATAGACTTATTTCGCCTGTATTTTTTAATTTTCTGGATGTAAGTTTCAGTACGAGTAAAATTAACTAACGCAATCACAGAGTTTGGATCTTCTTGAAGCTGATTAGAGTTTTTGTCATTATTTAGAATTGTGGTTATTTTGTTGAACTATTTATGGTTTTTAATCCAAATTTTTTTTTAATTTTTAATCAGGCTTAAGTTCATCAAATTTAATTTTCATTAAATTATTTTTATGAAGAAAGGAATTTTACAACATGAAAATCAATTAAAATTGTTATTGATAATCATTCATTCTTGACTGACCTGAGATTCGAACCCAGGCGGCTGGTTACCATGACAAGTTTCGATCGCAACCACTCGATCTCCTCAGATGGATTTGCCGTCTTACACTCGCAGCCATCGACGACTGCCGACGTCAATAGTCAAATATCAATCCTTAAACCAAATTGTATTTTTAACCTTTGGTAGATCGAAATTTTCTTCTTTGAATGATTATCCATTTTTTAATTGATTTTACATGTTTTTCCTAACTTCTGTTTTTTCCGTACTTATGTCAAGAATTCTTCTTGAAGTCCAAAGTACATTTTTTTTTTTTTTTTTTTTTTTTTTTTTTTATTTTGGACTTCAAGAAGAATTCTTGACATAAGTACGGAAAAAACAGAAGTTAGGAAAAACATGTAAAATCAATTAAAAAATGGATAATCATTCAAAAAAAGCAAATTTCGATCTACCAAAGGTTAAAAATACAATTTGGTTTAAGGATTGATATTTGACTATTGACGTTTTTTTCATTATATTTCTCTTTTAGTCGTCCTTCTATATCATACAATCTCCTTTTGGAATTTATAAAAACTTCTCCTTACGTAATTACTCTATTCAAGTAATATCCAATTTTTTTGCATCCACTTACAATCAGATATTGAAGCCACGACAAATATCCTCATAGCTTGTTTGTGCAACAAATATTTCATCTTAGGAGCAAAAGAAATATACTAAATCGTTTTACTTGGCTTATGACGGCTGGCTGGTTCATTGATGTTTGTATTGTCTAAGAAAACTTTTAATTTAAATCTTTTAAATCAACTATTTAAAAATAAAATAATATGAAACCAAAACAAATTGGTTCACACTGTCAAAGTCAGCAGGCTTTTCGCTGCCACTTGTAGTTAATTCGACCTGCTTATAATTTTTAAATGTGATATAAAACTGAATTTTAAGTGTTACGTTTCCTTGCTTTTTAATACTTTTTTATTGCAAAATAAAATCTGAAGTAAATTTTATTTTTTCTTATAGTTAAGTTCATTTTCGAGTTGTCTAACGATTTTTTTCAAAATCCAGGTGATTTTTTTCTATTGTCCAGTTATTTGACTTTCTTACTAATTTAAATTCCATTTTATTTTTTTCTTTTTATAATTGTTAATTTTGAACTTAAGCGCTTAATGACTGATACTGAATTGTTATTATCTGTCTTTAAATTCCAGTCGTATTTATTTCTATATGAGATTGTTTCTCTTTTATTGTTTTTTTAAAGCTGACAAAGTATACATTTAAGCACACAGCATTTATGTGGTTGTTGGTTATAAATGAAACTAATTGCTGTTTGTTTTCAGAAAAAATACGATAACATACAATTTAGTTTTTTTTTTCTTTGAATAAAAACACGTAATAATATAATTCTGATTAACTTGTCAAATAATTAAAGCGAATTTAAGAAGACGCCAGTATTTAAAAGTCATATCTGGTAGAAAATAAAGAAGAAAGTGATTCATCATCATATCAGTAGAAGTTTATAAAATGACAAAAAAGTAGACTTTTCTCTGGAGATGCCTGTTTTGAAAGTTAAATTTATATATTTTTTTTAATTTAAAACTTAAGTTCTTAAAACAGAAAATATTTATGAATGTTTTATAACAAAGTTAAGACTTCTTATATTTTTCATTATCATACATATTCATTATCTGCACACGCTTTTATACACTGAGCAAAATATCATCGGTAATATTAACTATAAAGAATATTGCAAAATCAACCCTATTTTTCCTCAAATATAATCAAAATTTATTCAACTACACAAATTTTCTTCAAATCAACACAAAAGTTTTCTTTAAATAATTTTGTTGTAGAAATCTGTTTTATTTATATAAAATTTTGTTAAAATAGTAGTTACCCAGTCGTAACACAATGTTTTGGGAAAAACACATAAACATATTTGCATTGGCATTCTTAAAGGAAGTTAGTTGGAATACTTAATCCGTTTAATTAACTTAATTTTGTTAATATAATTTCTCAAGGGTGTTATTTTGTATACAAATTAGTTAAAATTTCGTTAAAGTAAAAAATGAAAAATGAAAATACAAATGATTCTAATCAAATATTTAGATCATATTATCATTACTGGCTACAATTTTACTGATCATATCAGGACGATCGAATAAGTGCTTACTAAGCTTGAGTCAGTAGGGTTACGACTGAATGAGAGTAAATGCGGGTTTTTCAAAGACTAGGTGTCGTATTTAGGTTTTACAATTATTAGAAACGGACTGAGTGTGAATAAAGACAGAATTGCGTCAGTCGTGGAAGTAAGGGCTTTTGTGGGAATGCTTAATTATTATTCAAAGTTAATCCCTAACTTTGCACACAAAATGGGTCCTTTATATAAGCTTCTTAGAAAGGTCGTGGGACGTAGGTGGTCCCAAAAGTGTCATGAGGCGTTTGAGTCGCTGAAAGGGAAAGTTACGTCTGACAAAGTACTTGTTAATTTTAACCCAAAGTTACCCATTGTATTATCAACGGATGCTTCAAATCATCCCATCGCCGGAATTTTATCCCACGTATGGGCGGATGGGTCTTAAATGCCAATAGCGTTTGTGTCGCAGGCACTCACACAACCTGAAAGAAATCATAGCACCATACAAAAAGAGGCATTGGCGATTGTGTTTAGTGTTACTAAGCTAAAACAATATTAAATGGGAATCCATTTCGTGTTAGAATCCGATAACAGCCACTGTTGGCAATTTTTGGTGAGAACAAAGGGCTACCTGTTATGGTCAAGGCACGCATGCAGAGGTGGGCGGTCATTTTATCGGGTTTTAACTACTCTATGAAGTACATTAAGGGCACGGCGGACCATTTATCAAGAATTACTCATAGCGAGATCGTTGAAAATAAAGACGATTTCGGTTATGTAAACTACGTATGTGGTGACAACAAATTAGATTTAAATTTGAAGGATATTTCAAGGGAAGCTGGTCGTAATATAATCTTGTCAAAATTAAAAGAGAAGGTGAAGAGTTTACTTCGTTTAAATTACGTAAAAAGAGCTGTCTGTTGAAAATGGCTCCAATTTATGGGGATTTAGGATTATAATACCTGCTAAGTTACGTAACACAATTTTAAAACAGTTACACTCTTCCCATTTTGGGATAGTAAAGACAAAGGCATTGGCTTGGTCATATGTATGGTGGCCTTAAATGGATTGTGACATAGAAGTGCTGATAGCTAACTGTGTTTCATGTAGGTTGAGTCAACCGAGTCCGTAAAAGAGTACCCTAATACCATGGAAGTCAACAGACCCGTTAGGGAATTTTATTTTCTTATAGTTATAGATTCGTTTTCTAATTGGGTGGAAGTATTTAAAACAAAATATATAACCACTTTTTTCACTTTTTCGACACTACGCGATGTTTTTGGAAGGTTCGGTCTTATCGACACGCTAGTTACTGTAAACGGCTGGCAGTTTACATCTGAAGAGTTTAAAGTCTATATGAGGCGAACAGGTAATCGAATGAATACCCTAATATCGTCATTATTTTAATTCAAGATCAGCTCGCACAGCTTTCATAATTTAGAATTAAGTCATCCGTTTTGAGGAGCGGGGTTCTGTGATCGACTATTTTGGAATTAGTGCTCATCGAAATATTCGCACTGATGGCAACGTTGAAGCTGTGTGGCAGAGTGTTGATCCATTTGTCTAATCTCGTCTTCGTTGCATTGAGCATTTCCATAACAACACTGTAGAGAATTAAATTTGTGCAAGCACTACAACTGCAAGACCATTGACTTTTTATTTTAAAAATGAGTGAAATCAGATAAATTATTTATTATTTCAAGTAGTCCCTTTGCAAGAAGTTTAGCCGCTTTAGCAGGATTTGCTAAGAAATTTTGCATTACTTATTTTGTACGCCATTTTAGTGGGTATCAAAAATTAAAAACAAAAATCGATTATCCAAAATGATTGTTCCATTTTTAGTTTTTAGAATTAAGCATAAAGTTTGTTGTTTGTAAAACAAAGCATTTTTGCCAACATATCGATCATTTATTGGAACAGATTTAGTTTATATTCATTTCCAATAATCTTCAATGTTTATTTGAGTATATTTCTTATGATTGGGTGAATATGTGGTTACCTGGTTCTGGATGAATGCACTGTGTAGACTGTGGCACAAACGAGTGTTGGCCGGAGACCTCAAGCAATAACTTGTTGCGGTTAGTCGTGTCTCATTTGCACACACACAAACGTTAGGTTTTAATGGCGCCTGTGCTCAAGCACACCTTACGTAGGTCCATTAATTAGATCCCATTGTGTTACAATGTCACAATGTCTCCCATGGGTCCTATGTTATCTGGCTACAAGTATTCCCACGCAGCGATCTGGTCGATTCAATAATGGAGTGGATCCTGTTTACATCAACATCAGAGAGACAAGTTTTGTCCCCAAGGACTCTTCGACCCTCCTCCTCGTCACCGCAATTTCTACACAAGTCATTATAAGGGAGCCCCAGCCTCTGGGCGTGCCTCCCAATGGGCCAGTGGCCAGTTATAGCCGCAATTAGGTTTCCTAGATGGTGTCTGGACAGCTGTAATGCCCGCCGAGTCCTTTTTTCATCTATGATGGGCCAGATTTTCCTGGTTTTCCCACAGGTAGTTTCATCGTGCCACCTCTGACTGGCAATAAGATGAAACTTGTGCGCTTTAAGTTGCTTACTCCTTGGGAGTGAAGCACCTGCATTATATGTTGAACCGTCTTTGTATTTAATTTTAGGCTCTTTAGGGCTGTTTTTTATATTTTATACAATTTCTATAATTTTTTTTCCAATTAATTGCAAATGCCGGCGTTTCGCTAGTTCGGTTTTATCAAAAGCAACGATCAAGGGGTTTTCACCCCTATTTCAATTAACACTAAAACTATAAGACCAGACTTCAAAGCAATTTTTGTTTATTTTTTTTCACAATTTAGTTGGCTTTCTAATACAACAAGATATGATATCTTATGAATTAAAGTATTAAAATCAGAAAGGTTATACTAGGCAGATAGGATATTTAGCAATAGTAGAGTACACAATTTAACTAACAGGTACAGGTACATTGGTTCCTTAGTTATTATAATCCTGTGTAGAAAGATAATGCTCCTAAATTTAAGAACATTATTAAATGGTTAATGAAATAAACGGCAGGAATATGAACTTATTCTTTAAAATTTTTTCAGACCAAAAACGTAACGGACAATGTTAATATACGTAGTTGTAAGATTTCTCATATCCCGGGAGTTGCAGCCAGCATATATTCCAGAGGCATACAGTAGCGTCGGCAGTAGACAAGTCTTTGCAATTAAAGTTCTAATTCTAAGTGGTGTAAAATATTGTGTAATCCACAATCCCCTTAACATACCATATATCCTGCCACAAGCCTGATTGATGTGATCCGACTAAGTCAAAGTCCTATTCATTGTAATCCATAGATTTTTAACCGTGGCAACACCAGAAATTCTAGCATCTCCAATATTTATATTCAGATCATCATCTATTACTACATTTTTTCTACTTATCACCAAACATTTGGATTTTTCCGGATTTAGTTCAAGCCACTAGCCGAAGCCCAATTGAAAATTTTGTCCAAATCAAAATTTAAATGGTTTTTACTAGTAAGGTATGAGTCCCTAGGATTGCTGAGGTATAGTTGAGCGTCGTCAGCATACATTTGAATTTTCGAATAATGTAGATTTTGTGGTAGGTCATTTGCGTATAGCGAATATAAAAGTGGCCCAAGGACCGAGCCCTGTGGAACACCATGTTCTACTTTCAACGGGCGAGAAATACACCCATTTAAGGAGACAGATTGTGTTCTCACAGATAGATAATTATTAAGTAGTTTTACTGAAAAAGAAGAAAAACTAAAATATCTCGAGAGTTTAAGACAAAGAATAGAATGATTGACCGTATCAAAGGCCTTGGAATGGTCCAGTAGAACCATAAATGTGACTTGATCACCATCCAAGGATCCCCTTAAATCTCTTCCACTACATCAGATAACGCCGTATACAGCTACGCCGAGGCCGAAAGCCAGATTGACGATCAGTCAGTAGATTGTTATCGTTCTCGTATATATATATATATATATATATATATATATATATATATATTTATCTGTTTATGAATCATGTGCTCAAAAACCACCTCCCGCCTTTGGTACTGGAACGATCCTGGCGTATTTCCAAATATTGAAAATGTGCTTAAAATATTTGATTAGCCATGGCAGAATAATTTTGATGAATTGTCAAATCCTATGGAGTTTGATTAAGTCGCATGGAAACCTTCAATTACTTCCAAATCATCAAAACATTGGAAATCAAACTCTCTAGTAGATAAGCTACTAGATGGTACATGGTCATAGAAATCAGGGGTTGCACTAGGGGACGAGACATTCACAAAGGTATGGTTCAGTAAGTTAATATCAACGTCCGCCGTGCAAACAACTGATTTTCCAATTCCAATGTCGATTATGTGCTTCCAAGTGTTCTTACTGCCCATAGCCGTTTCAAACTTATTAGAAAAATAAGCATTTTTAACAGGCCTTACTTTCGAGACCACAGCCCTTCTGGCCATGCGGTATTGTTGTAGGAGTTCAGGGGTTCTATAACGTTTCCACGTGTGATACAATCTATATCGGCTATCAATTAATATCCTCAAATCATCAGTAAACCACGGTCCCTGTCCTTTTCCCAAGTTCCTAGTCCTTATAGGTACATTACAATCATGTAGACGTAAAATTTCCCTATTCAAAAATAACAATTTCTCATCAACCGTAGGAATATACTTGGGAGTAACGTTTAGTAAACATCTTACTTGGTCAAATCACATTACTCAAGCGTGTGGTAGAATATATGGTATGTTGCGTAATTTATATGCTACTCAGCACTGTACGCCCTTGAAAATAAGGATATTACTAGCAAAAACATATCTCTTGCCTACACTTTTATATTCGTCTGAAATTTTTACTGGTTGTAACACAAAGGACATGAGAAAACTTACAGTAACGTACAACAACATCATTCGCTATATATTCTCGTTAAAAAGGTTCGACAATGTATAGCAATATTCCTGTCGTATTTTCAGTATATCTTTTCCAAACTATTTACGATTTAAAACCTTATTTTTCTTTACAAAATTATTATGACAAAGGAGCCAGATTACCTTTACAAACGTTTACGGTTTACAAGATCATGCAGAGGAAAAGGTATACTTCAATTTCGTCACCGGGACCATACTTCTGAATGTCAATTCTTCATATTAACCATACGTCTCTGGAATCAACTTCCAAATAATTTGCAAACCACTAGCAACGCAATAAGGTTAAGAAAATTACTATTAGAATATTTTTCGTAATACTTGTTTGTTTGAATTCTAACGCAAAATTATTTTATTTATGTTATTATTTTTTTTATTTATGTTTATGTTATTATTTTAATTCTGTAGCTAAAATTTATATGCACTGTTTTTGCAGTTTTATTTTTAAATATTCAACTAAATTTGTTTAACTTAACGTGTCTGATTCTAATACTATAATTTATAAGATATTGTGTCTTGTTGTGTTAGAAAATCTAATTAATAAATACAAATACAAAAAATACAAAAAAATTGTAAATATCATTCCATGTTACATTTATAAAGTCGTTATACAAGCACAAGTTATAAATATTGTTAAAGTCACGAAAGCTATTACTCTGAGACTGTTGGGCAATCGAAATATCATAAGGGGAAAAAATAGCGTCATGCCTCGAAAACGCAGATGCGTTTCGCTATTTTAAACTATACCAACTCTATTCCACCAGGACTCCACATTAAAAAACCACGTCAATATAGAAAGCTTTTCATACACTGCGAGTACAAAAAATAGGGTTGCGCATTAAAATGGACAAAACAGTAACTTAACGAACATCACAGCTTTCTAACGCAATAGAACTGACTCTGCTCTTAAAACGGTTATAAAAATTATGCAAATGTGCTTATAAGAAAAACATAACCTTCAATCTTTAAAATTCAGTTAATAGTTCAATGTGAAACACGAATAATGAATAATGCTCTTATTCATTTGCTTAAAGAAGATTTTGTTTTGAATGAAAAACGTAAACTAAAATTACCAAATTGCGTAAAATTGGTATTATTTTTATGAAGACAGAAATTTACAACATGAAATTAATTAAAATTTATTGATAATTTTTTATTCTGGACTGGGCTGGGAACCGAACCCGGAAAAGTATCCCTTACATGCTTCGATTGCAACCACTCAATCTCTTCAGAGGGATTTGCCGTCTAACACTCACCGCCATTGACGACGGCTGGCAGTCAATAGTTAAATCAATCTTTAAACCAAATTGTATTTAACCTTTGGTAGGTCGAAATTTGCTGAACTTTAGCGTTATTAAAATATCAAAATTTGGTTTAAGAACAATAAGCAGTTCTACAAAATAACCACAATACTAATTATTTTAAAATTTCGATGTTAAATAATTTTAATTTATTATTTAAGTGTACAACTTTTTGCTCAAAGCAAAAAATATTAAAGAAGAAAACGTATTAAAATCTCCTTCCTCACATCTCCTCCTTTCTTACATCTTACAAAATTACAAGTATGAGCTGCGTATTATCATTAAATACATTTTGGTATTTAAACTTGAAAGGATTTTTATAAGAATGTTGTTGTTTATACCTTAAATGAGGTTTTGGCGGTAAGTTGGTATGTATGAGTAATTTTCTATACATGAGTGCCATTGACTTTGTTAGGGAGTTTAATGATTGCGATGATAATAGTGCAGTGATGTTGAAATACCGTATTAGTGTGCTTCATTAACTAAATGTTGTTAACTACTTTACAAACTTGTGTGTTAATATTAAGAAAGAGAAGATAATAAATCACATTATATTCATGAGTAATTCTGATATCTAATCTGCATAAGTATAAGAGTGTTGTTTCCAATTATCAGAGCTGTAAAAAACTGCAATCATTTGAAGCAGAGTCGCGAATAACGATACATGTGACAAAGTAATAATTTTTTAGGAAACCATTAACATGTTTTTTAAAGCCGAGATTACTTTTTTTTATTAAGATTATGAAAAATAATGATAAGAAAAACTTTAGTGTAAAAAACTAAAGCTACGGTCGCACTTGTCAAATATTTGACGAAAAAAAACAGGACCAACAAGCAAACTCAATAATCAGTTCCTTTAATTCGAACATTTATTTTGATTATAAAACCACATCTCACAAAAAAACTGTTTTTTGCCATAAATAATAGCATAATTAGTTTATTTTGTGTTAATAAGACCAAGTTAAATCTCACTAAATTTTAACAAAAGTAGGTGTTACGCTTATTTGGTAAAATATTTTATTTAGTGTGACCGTAACTTAAGGAATTCACATTTTATATTTATGCTTATTTACTATAGACATTTTTTTTTACGGGAAAAAGGTTTCATATCCAAAAACGCGATGACAGTTAAAACGGGTTTCCATTACGAAAAGTATCACGACCAGTGGCTTTTAAAGCATAAATCAACGATTCACAACAAAAAGTGTGTATATAAAAGGTTTATCGAAATTATCTGCTTTGTACCAGTCGGGCACAAAGTCGATTTTAGGTGCGTTAGTTAGCGAGTCGGTAATTGTTTTGCCATAGAAGAGAAAACATTGCGCTGAAAAATGATTTCGTTATTAATTAAAAAATTAAATAACCCCCAAAAAAATATGTTGGGACTTTATAATGATTTTAATTTAAATTGAATAACCACCCAAAAAGTTCGATGTTATTGTTCTCTGCAGTTTGAAGTCTGGGGGTTTTTTTTATAATTTTTTGGCCGGTCCCAAATACTGTGGTGTTGGGTCGGGCTTGAATTAATATAATTTCTTATTTTTTGTTTTAAAAATTGGCTTCTTTACTATAAATTTTTAATCTGTAAATAGTAAATTTGAGGCGAGAATAGAACAAACCTCATCTATTGCAGCCATAATCTGCCTTTATGTATTTGTCTTATTATTTTGTAGTGCTGTCGTATTTTTTTTTGTCGGAGTCTATAAGGTAAATTGAATGGAGGACTGGAAGAAAAGGTGTTCAAAGCAACAGGTGGTCTGCATTTTAAAATACAAAAGGTTAAAAACATTTTCTTATTTATTTACCGAGAAGTAGGTCCGTTTAAAATAATTTTCAAGAAACAAAACCTGTTATTTGAAGAAAAGTTAATTCCTAAACTCGTTTCTTTCGGTGCATAGTTTCTAAACTTACTACATGCAACTTAAAATAAGATGCTGTCGCTTAATTTTTCAAGGAAATTAGTTTTTCTTTTGCAAAAATGAGCTACATAAAACAACAACAAGGTAGCAGCAGAAAAATTCACACTTAGCTTATTAAACGTTTTTTGAGATTTGCGAAAAATCACTTCAAGTGATCTTCGATATTAATTACCAAGAGCTTTTTTCTGACGTTAGCTATCAATATTGTTTACCGCTAAAAATTTTTAAACTTTCATTACAGAATAGCTCTAACCGACTATTATCGACAAAAAATGTTTGTTAAAAAGTTGCAAGATTTCAGTACTTGTGCTCTTATAGTTTCTTTTTTTCGAATTTCTTCATTAAGTTCCATTATTGTGCCTCTGTTATACATGTAAGTTACTTCCTACAATTTCATTCTAATCATTTTGTTGGTAGTTTTCAAAGTTCTTACCCTGACTGCATTTTTGAAATTGAATTTTGGCGGCAATTAGGTGCATAATTTTGGGTCATTTAATATTTAAGCAATGTAATAGAGTTATGTTAACGATAATCTGCCAAAAAAAATGTTTTGAAAAATTTGTCTTTTACAATATTAGTTCCGGCTTTGCTTCAATTGGCATTGAAATAAAAGTGATTTCATCTAAAGTGATTTTATTCTGTGATTTTAAAATGATTCCCGATCTCAAATCTTGATCTTGAAATCTTCTCAAAATTGCAATATTTTGGGCTTGCGATCATATTGCAATATTTTATTCTTTATAAATCTTTAAATGCAATTAAATTCGCTATTCGATGGCAATTACAGTTTTGTTGAAATCATGGGACTTGAATAAATTTTCCTTAAATCAATAGTGAAAGACCAACGCAATAATATACGTTTTGAATTTGATTATAGAAAACTTTGTAAAAAAAATCTAAAAAAAATCTACATTATTGACAATTTAGTTTTATTTTACATTTAATACAAAAATAAATTATAAAATATTGTTTTTGTTTTACATGTTAGTAAAGCGAACAAAGTCTTCATTCGTTATTGACGAACAGGCCATTAATTTTGACTGCAATCAAATTATATATCAAATGATTTTAAAAAAATGTATTCAATTGATGGCAATGATTCATGGTTTCAAATTAAAATAATAAAATCAATTCATAATTTTAAATGATTATTATTAAATCGATTGCAATCTTTTACAGCTCTGCCTACTATCTATGAAAATTTTCAATAATACTATGTTACAACAGAGTGCTTATAACTTTTTATTATAATGTTTTTTTTCTTTTCTTTTCAGTATTTTGTAAAGAAGACTTGGGAAACTTAACAAATTGTTGAGCTTTATTTTTTAAATCAACGATCCATTGTTTTGACTCAGCGTGCATATCGACGAAGCCCATTTCCAATTAACTGGGTTCGTTAATAAGCAAAGCTGCAGGATATGGGCTACGGAAAATGCGAGAGTAGTTCAACAGCGATAATTACACCCACCTAAGTGTACGGTTTGGTGCGGTGTTTCATCGGAAAGGATAAATTGTCCTAATTTTTTTGAAAATGACGGGGTAGCCGTTTCTGTCAATGGTGTCAGATATCGGACAAGGTTGGAAAATTTTTTAAGCCCAGTCGTGGAAAACCATTCGCAAGTATGGTTCCAACAAGATGGAGCCACAGCGCATACTGCAAGGGACACAATGGCAATTTTACGTAACATCTATGGTGAATTTTGCGTTTGGCCTCCGCGTTCACCAGATTTATCCGCCCCAGACTGTTTTCTTTAGGGTTATTTGAAAGGAAAAGTCAACATCAATAAGTCTAAAACCATCCAGCAATTAAAAAGCAATATGCACGACGAAATAAACAACATAACACCTGAAGTTTTGCGAAAGGTTATGGAAAATGTTTTGGAAAAAACACGAATTTGCGAAGTAGAAAATGGCCACCACTTGCGAGACATTATTTTTCATAACTAAACTAAAAATATTCCCCATTTATATACTGTATTAGAAAAAAATTAATAATTATTTCTTAAATAAAAAGTTATAACGAATTCAAACGCCTTCGTTAATTTGGGGCCACCCTGTATAATATAAATTAATGCATTTTTAAAACTGTTTGAATTGATAATTTTTCGACCTCGAATTCATGACGCATTTTTTTAAATTATACATTTTGATTTCATAAATTTGTCTCAATACAAAAATGTATAAACCTTTTATAGTCACAATTATATTTTGTGGTTACAGATATTCCTAACGGGCCATGGCTGCTATATTAAGCATATTTAATTATCCATTTTATCATCAGCATTTCTGGCTAAATAGTTGTATAAGGAAAATTAGGTACTAAAAGCCGTTACGAAAGCCAACACCGGTTCACAAAATTTTGTTTTGTTATGGGCAATGGCAATGGAAATGGCTTCAATTTAAGCCGCATTACCAAAACGCTAGAAAAGAGATTGATTAAAGTAACACTTTTGAAGCATAAAATATTTTCAATTTTTGGAAACAGAAAATGCAAGGTTTATTTACTACTAGGAAATATTTTGGATATATTTCGATATCCCCATACATGATTAAAAACCTAACTAATGTGGCCATAAATATTATTAGTTTATTATTTAATTTGATCGTGTTAGTAAGATATTTTCCTACAAATTCGATATTAATGAAACCAGACCGTTTAAAGATATCCTTTACTATCGAAACTATTCAAACAGATACTTCAATGTTAAACTATACTTTATTGGTATGACGGAAAACTTACTTGGTTCCCGTGAGCATCACGGAACTATAGAACAGGTTAATCGTTTGAATGGAGGGGTAACAAATCTTTTTACACTGAAAGAAAAATGCTTCATATATTTAATGAATCATTTTCATAAAAAAATTTTCATTGGTTAAATGAAAATTTTCATTGTTTAAATGAAATTTCATAGTTACAATGAAGTATTTTCGTTAAAATCGCTTCATGGGATTTCGTGATTACGTTAAAAATTTTCATTGGATATATGAAAACTTAAGTTTGTCCAAGTAAACCAAAAATTTTAATTGGGAACATAAAAAAACAATATACAAACATAACTTTATTCATAAATTAATACAACATAATAGTTTCCTTAAAAAAATAATAAATTGTTAATTAAAAAATGTAAGATTTAATAATTTCATACATCTAATGTAATATGCCATTAAATTTATGAAATCAAAAATTTTTTTTTAAAAGCAACATATTTTAATAATTGAAAAAAAAATTATTTTTAACATTCAATAATAGTCTCAATAATTAAGAGTATAAAAATATTTCGAAAAAGCGTGCCTTCATAAATTTAAATTTTCATTATGACAATAAAAATGTCATTATAGTAATGAAACAAAAACTTTCAATCAATAAATATGTATGTTTTTAATTTCTTTGATATGTACAAAGCAATGGCAAAAAACATAGTTTTTTTATTCAAAAATGATAGTGCCCCGGTAGGCTAGCTGGTAGTGAGCTAGTCTAGCAGCGCCGAGGTTGCGGGATCGATTCCCGCCAGAGACAGAATGAGATAAAAAAAATATTTAAAAAGAAAAAAAAAATAATTAAAAAGAAAAAAAAAACAAAAATAAAAAAAAAATAATTAAAAAGAAAAAAAAACAAAATAAAAAAAAAAATTTTACTTTTTTGAAGTATTCATCGAATTAATAATAATATGCATTATTCTAATGTAATGTTTCATTACATACATTTTAATGAAACAGGTTTCATTGATCCAACGAAGCGCTGCATAGGTTCCTTTTTAATGAAATTTTTCATGGGTTTAATGTCAAAATTCATTAGTATTGCGAAGAAAATTCTTTCAGTGTAGCTAAACAAATATATTTGTTGTACAGGCTTCGACAATATGGAGCTTAAATGTCTGAGCTTTAAATCAGATGTCGCGACATCTATTTCAAAAACATAATGGACGATTTTACCTTTTAACATGATAATTTTCTAAATATCCTTAAGGGGAAATTCATGATGGTCCAAATAAGCACTACGTTGGTGGTCCTGGGGTAGCAGTGCTTGAAAAATTTGAGTTTTATTTAATGTTGTTCCAAAAATGACCAATTGGCCGGAACAACGACGAGTAAGACAGACGGATTATTTTGAACACTCTGCCGCGCAGCTTCCAAGTTGCTTTCAGTTCAAATATTTTTATAAGCACATCTTTTGGGGCGATCGATCACTAAACAGTCAAATTAATTCATTATCCTGAATGCTGTGGGTGCTTATCTTGAATTAATATATTGACAACATTTATTGATCGTTGACAAGAATGTAAAAATTGCATAATTTAAATGCGCTTTTGTATTCTACTCTATGCATTTGTTATAGTCAACACAAAATTACAAAACAAAAAATGTATACCTCTTAAATTTCTGCAGGTCTTATTTGCGCCACACTGCAGTATAAATTTTTCATCAAAAATGTATTTTCTTTCATTAAACCGTAAAACCATTATTAGTCATCAACATGCAAAAAATATATAATATTAAAGCTAAATAGTTTTTAATTTATTTGACAACCAAACTCATTCGAAAACTTTTTACATTTATGTGCGTGTACTTAGTGTAGAGCTTCTGCTTTAAATTAAATTTAAATACATGGCATGACCTTCAGCTTGTGCTGGTTGACTTGTGTGCCCAGAAATTTATTGGTCTGTGTGTTTGTTTAATGATGACTCGTCCCAAACGCAGCACCCTGTAAAATACTAACGGTCCTTAAATTGTTATTTACATATTTATTTTACATTTCGTCATTACATTATTTTCCTTGTACTCAATTTAACTTGCAAGATCATTTTTCAATAATTAAAACTCACTCTAGTTTCAACCTTTAAACAAAGAACAAGTAAATTAACAAAGTAAAAAAAAAACCCAACAAAAACATTAAAACAAGTGACAAATTTAATTGTAAAAATAAATAAGAATAACCAAGTTTAAAAACAGAAAATTGTGAACCAAAATATTTAATAAAACAAAAACAACAAAAAATTAAATAAACCTAAAATACAAAAATCAAAATAAAAAAGGTGTTTTTTATTGAAGGAAAACATAAGAAAAAAAGAACCACAAAAAATCAACCCCCAAACATTTGGTCACTTCGAACCGCAGCATAAAGTGTAGTGTATATAAAACAAAAGCAAAGTTTTTGTTAAAAAATTAATAAAATAAAAATTAATTTAATTAAAAGTGTTTACAAAAAACAAAATTTGCTAAGTTAATAGTGAACAAACTAACGGGACTCAAATTCTTTGGCGCAGTAGCAGCAGCATCAGCAGACACCCAACAACAACAACAAAGAAGAATTAATCTACAAGCAGTGACACAAAAATCAAAAGACCCAACAACAACAAGTAAGTCAAAGTATACAACACAACAAGAAAAAAATATTCTTGCTTGTTGTGTTACTCTTTAATTTTTTTTGCCGCTGCAATTTTTAAGAGAAAAATCCGTGACGTCACTACCCAAATAAATAAAAACCGAGTTACCATTGCGTCCATTTTTGAAAAATACCGGGAAAACAAATCGCTTTGTGGGACTCTTAAAATTTTTTAAATCATTATAATTTTTTCAATACTTGTTGTTGTTATATCGCTAGCAGGTACTTTTTTGACCCAATTTAATAGTTTTTTTCACGATTCTTGTTTATCTAATAAATAATGGCACTCGATAAATTTGTTAATTGTACAAATGACCTTTTGGATTTTGAAAGCGAGTATTCAGAATCAAAGGCAGGTGAGGACATTCATAGTTTAGAAGTTCTTCGAGTAGAACTAGACTCACTTTGGCAGCAAATCAAAAGGGCTTATGAAGAGTGTAGGGACAAGAAACCGGAAACTGGCGAACAACCGGTAGACAGGCAGAAACTTCGCGATCGATATAAAAAGGCCCTGGCTGCATACAAAACTTGTTTGGCCTCACTTAACGCGGAAATTCTGGTGCTTTCTGCCCCGACTGATGACACGAGTAAGCACGAGCGGGTTTCGTCTGCGGAAAACCCAATTTTAGAAAACAGCGACGTTTCGTCTATTCGGCTGCCACCTTGCGATATAGATACATTTTTAGGTGATTTTGTGACGTGGCCAACCTTCCGCGACCTTTTTACTGCCCTATATTTAAATAATTCACGACTCAGTAAAATTGAAAAATTATTTCATTTGCTTCAAAAAACTGGAGGAGACGCTAGGAACATAGTTTCAAATGCCCCATTAACCAACGAAGGCTTCGATATAGCCTGGAAAAATCTTGTTCTTCAATACGAGAACAATCGGATTCAGGTCAACGAACAATTGAAAATTTTATTTGACCTTCCGAAAGTTACCGAAGATTCAGGCCAATCTATTCAGACACTACAACGAACCGTTAATGGCTGCATTCAAGCTTTAAATGCTTTAAGGGTAGAAACTGGCACTTGGGACCCCTTCCTGGTATATCTTTGCTCGACCAAGCTCCCCGAACACTTTTGAAGGAATTTGAAAACTCTCTTCAAGAAATAACAAAGGTTCCATCGTGGGAACAATTTAACACTTTTTTGACTCACCATTCTAAGACTTTAGAGTCAATTGCGGCCATCACACAACCTAAACCCTATCAACAAAAAAAGGAAAGTTCCAAACCGTTCACTAAACAAAAACAGGTTCACAGTTTTCATACAAACGCGACTCAAACCAATAACGAGTCGAAAACTCAGAAACGTTTTCCAGCAAAGGGGGGACAAAAAGACTCTACGCACAATTGTCAACATTGTAAAGAGCCTCACCCATTACGATCCTGCCCTAAATTTTTAGAAAAAAATGTGAATGACCGAATTCACATAGCAAAAGTCACAAATTCATGTTTTAATTGTTTGTCAATAAATCATGGTGTCAAGGACTGCTCAAGCAAATATAGTTGTAGGCTGTGCAAACAAAAACATAACACTTTGTTGCACAAGGCAACGGTGACCCAGCCTATAAGTTTACCACCAAATAACGCTGACAAGCAAGCTAGTACAAGTGCTGCAGCGCAAGCCCAATACATACAGTCCACCTCTAGATCAGGTATTCCTAATCTGACTTCCTTGACCCTGCGGGGAAATAATCAGTCCTCGACACAGCTAATAGACAAAGAAACTTTGTTATTTACTGCAATAGTACAAATCGAAACTAGAGGCGCAAGATACCAGGCAAGAGCAATCATCGACCCTGGATCCCAATCCACGTTTATATCGGACAAATTAAAAAACCGATTAAACTTACCTACAAAACGTAATATAGTACACGTTTCCGGCTTGAGTCAGACAGTTTCTGAAACTTCAACCAAAGCCTGTTTGTTTAATCTTTGCTCCAGGGTGGACACATCGTTTAAGTTAGAGGTATGGGCACCAGTTTTGAAGACCCTTCCATCCAATTTACCGCCCCAAACGTTAAACGCAGAACAATTCGCAGAGGCTGCAAAACTAGAACTTGCAGACCCACACTTTCATCAAAGTCGACCCATCGACCTACTTATAGGCCTCGACTTAGGCCCCTCAATATATAGTATGGAAACACCGATGCGGTCCATTGGATCCCTTTTGGCACAAAAAACAGTATTTGGCTGGATTGTGGGGGGACCAATTTGTACAACAACTTCACCTAGAAAAACGATAGCGTTACTAAACACATCGTCCCTGGACCGAATCCTCACACGCTTTTGGGAGGTGGAGGAGACCCCAAAAAAGGTTTTGAGGTCAGAAGAGGACACGCAGTGTGAAAATCACTACAAGTCTACAACCCGTAGAAGTGATTCGGGTAGATATATTGTTACCCTACCCTTTAAAAATGGCGAAGAAATAGGCGTATCTAGAAATATTGCCATGGCCCATTTTTTGAGAATGGAGCGCATGCTTAGCCAAAAGCCAGAACTTAAGACACAATACGACCAAGTTATTGTAGAATACCTCGAGCTAGGACATATGAGGAAAATTTCTCCCCTGGAAATTAATAAATATCCAAATTATTACCTGCCGCATCACGCAGTAATAAAACCCGAAAAGTTGACTTCGAAGATTAGAGTAGTTTTCAACGCATCGAGCCCGTCTTCAAATAAGAGAAGTTTGAACGACATTTTGTATCCAGGACCCATACTTCAACAAGACTTAGTGCTCATAATATTGAAGTGGAGATTCTTCCGTTTTGTGTACAACGCAGATGCCACAAAAATGTATCGCCAGATACTCATTGACCCTACGCAAACAAAATATCAAAGGATATTGTTTAGAAAATCTGAGGCTGATCCTATTGAGGATTACGAACTCCTCACAGTGACGTTTGGAGTTAATTGCGCGCCCTTTCTTGCCATAAGAACCCTTCTTCAACTAGCCGAAGATATAGGGACAACTCACCCCCTGGCGTCAAACATCTTACAACACAACATGTACGTATTTAGATGACGTTTTAGCTGGTGGCCACACATTAAACGAAGCCATCAAATCACGAAAAGAACTTACAACTGTTCTAAAATCTGCCGGTTTCGATCTGATGAAATGGACCTCAAATGATCCACGAGTAATTCAAAATTTGCCAAATGAGACCCTACTACCGCTCGACTGGTTAAACTTATCCGAGAACGCCGGAACCAAGACACTCGGGATAAAATGGAACATTTCCTCAGGCTCTTTTACATTCACTGCCCCAGGTGTTGAATTGAAAGAAAATTACACAAAAAGGGAAGTTTTATCTACAATTGCCAAATTCTTTGACCCTTGCGGATGGATAGCTCCAGTAATTGTTGATGCCAAGTTAATCATGCAACAGATTTGGTTAGATAAAGTCGACTGGGATGAAAACCTAAAACCTTTGACTTGCCTCAAATGGCAAAAATTCGTAAAAAACTGCTCTGCAATAAATGCCCTAAAAATTCCTCGTTGGATCCAGTACAGCCCTAATTTAAATGTTGAAATACATGGCCTTAGCGACGCCTCAGAAAAGGCTTATTCTGCGACTCTTTACGTCCGAATACAGTCTGAAAATTCTATATTTACATATTTACTGGCCTCTAAGACTCGTGTTGCTCCCATTAAACAAATATCGCTACCACGTTTGGAGCTTTGTGGATCAGTTTTACTGGCAAATTTAGCCTCAGGAATCCTGCCGAATCTTCAAGCTACGCAAATCGACATATATTTTTGGACCGACTCAACAATAGTACTGGCCTGGTTAAAGAAACCCCCCTGCACGTGGAACACCTTTGTTGGAAATCGTGTCTCAGAAATTGTAGATAAAGTCGACAATAGTCATTGGCAACATGTCGACTCAAAAGAAAACCCTGCAGTTATAGCCAGCCGGGGATGTACGCCCCAAGAATTAGAAACCCACAACTTATGGTGGTTTGGACCTTCATGGCTAAAATTACCCAAACATAAATGGCCAAAATCCAGAAGTCCAAATGACACCAATTTAGAAGCAAAAACTGTAAAGACGTTAACTACTACTACTCAGGAGGACCCATTGACCCGTTTCTCCAATTTGTCGCGCGCTTATAGAGTATTAGCTTATGTCCTACGTTTCTGGAGAAATACTGGTGTAAACAGAACCCGCCTTCGGATATCTTCAAACGAAGTTACACCAGAAGAAATAATAGATGTCAAAACACGACTCATTATTTGGACGCAAAAACAACACTTCCCAGACGAATATAAGCAGTTGAAGCTCAAACAAAGGATTTCGTCTTCCAGCAGTATTTTGACCCTCAACCCGTTCATAGACCAACTAGGCGTCATCCGAGCCAACGGACGTCTGGTTCAATCACCAGCGCTCACATATAACGAACGACATCCAATATTGCTGCCGTACAACTCTAAGTTCACCAGATTGCTGACCGAATTCACTCACAAAATAACTATTCATGGGGGAAACCAACTTATGGTCCGAGTACTTCGTACGGAATATTGGATTTTTCGTTTGAGGCCCTTAGTAAAAATGGTGATTAATAATTGTAAAACTTGTGTTTTGTACAAAAAACACACTTTGAGTCAGATCATGGCTTCCTTACCACCAGAGCGCACAACACTTTCTCGCTCTTTCACCACAACTGGAGTCGACTACGCTGGACCCTTCAACATTCGCAACTTTACTGGTCGAGGCTGCCTTATCACAAAAGGGTACGTCTGCATATTTGTATGCTTTGCCACTAAAGCTGTTCACTTAGAGCCAGTAAGTGATTTATCGACCCAAGCCTTCCTAGCTGCCTTTTCCCGTTTTATTGGAAGACGTGGATGTCCAGCAATCGTATACTCGGACAACGGCACGAACTTTGTCGGAGCAGCAGAACTCATCAAAAAAGATCGTCTAGAATTTATAAAAACTCTTCAGTCCCAAGTTACACACAACTATAGCCATCAAAATATCATTTGGAAATTTATACCCCCTGGTGCCCCACATATGGGCGGACTCTGGGAAGCCGGTGTAAAGTCATTTAAAACCCACCTAAAGAAAATGATACCTGATATGAAATTCTCCTTTGAAGAGTTGTCAACAATTCTCACCCGCATAGAATCGTGTTTAAACTCTAGACCCTTAAGTCCTGCTAGCGATGACCCAAATGACCTTAACCCATTGACCCCTGGACACTTCCTTATTGGAACTCCATTATTGACCCCAGCCGAACCTGATGTAAGCAGCGAAAACCTGACCCTCATCAACCGCTGGAAACGCCTAAAGGTCATCTACCATTCATTTTGCCAAAGATGGAAATCCGAATACCTGGCCGAACTGCATCGCAGGTACAAGTGGAAGTCTCAGAGGGATGACGTTAAAGTCAACGACTTGGTGGTCATCAAAAACAACAATTTGCCCCCCAATGAAAGGCAAATGGGCCGAATCACGAAGACCCATATTGGTACTGATCAACACTGTAGAGTTGTCGACATCCAGACAAAAAATGGGATCGTTACCAGACCCATTACAAAAATTGTGGTTTTGTTTTAAAATATACTTAACATTCTTTAAAAGAAAATTTTCCCAACTAATGTTTCACTGAATTCCTACTTACAGGTATGGCATCCCACAAAACAATTCTAAGTTTCTCACCAACAGATTTGATTGCCGTCAACATATTCAACCCCACACGACCCGCAAACTTGAATCGAAGTGAGATCCTAGATGCCATATCTGCCAAAAATCATCACAACACCTTGTTTACATTGTAACCTGGTTTGCGGACCTATGTTTACCTGCACCAAGTCATGGGGGCCGGAATGTTTAATGATGACTCGTCCCAAACGCAGCATCCTGTAAAATACTAACGGTCCTTAAATTGTTATTTACATATTTATTTTACATTTCGTCATTACATTATTTTCCTTGTACTCAATTTAACTTGCAAGATCATTTTTCAATAATTAAAAGTCACTCTAGTTTCAACCTTTAAACAAAGAACAAGTAAATTAACAAAGTAAAAAAAAAACCCAACAAAAACATTAAAACAAGTGACAAATTTAATTGTAAAAATAAATAAGAATAACCAAGTTTAAAAACAGAAAATTGTGAACCAAAATATTTAATAAAACAAAAACAACAAAAAATTAAATAAACCTAAAATACAAAAATCAAAATAAAAAAGGTGTTTTTTATTGAAGGAAAACATAAGAAAAAAAGAACCACAAAAAATCAACCCCCAAACAGTGTTTTTCAAAATAAACGTTACTTTATACTAAATAGAGAAATGTTTAAAGTATTCACCAGCATCACATAAAGGTCAAGGGCAACACAAATATTTATTATCTAATTTGTTATTATTCTAAATGGCTGTTATTGTTTTAAATGCGTTTTAGATTGTTGGAAAAGTAAACACTTAACAAGAAGGTTAGAAAATGAATTTTAGAAGAGGAAATAAGAAATTATAGTTGGGCAAGTTCAACTATAAAATATCTTTAACCTTTGAAAAGCATTCAGTGGGAAGTTAAATACCACAACATATTTTACTAGCCCCTGAAGAGTTAAAAGTCTATTTTCTTACATTAAGGGTCCTCATGATATCGTTTATAAGTCTCGTAATCTGTGCAAACTGTGCATTTTTGCGCCCTCGTAAATGAACTGTCAAAAATTGTATGTGATTTCATTTACACAAACTTCGTAAATTTGCCCAACAATTTTGTCTCGTAAACTTGCGCTGTTCAATTGTGCATTTATACAAATAGTACTTGACAGTACTTCTAATACAAAATTTTGTGATTTTGGAACAGAATGATGAACAAATGGCATTGCGTAACGAAAATATTCTCCAGCTGCAAAAACATAAGTGAACTATTCCAAAATTTCCTCTTCTGCCTTACGTTGGTTATCTTTTAAATACATACAAAAAAATCGAGAGTGTTAACATATGTATATAAAATTACACAAAACAAATTTCAGATTACCGTAGTGTTTTCCAAAAAATTCAAGTGCTAGCGTATTACAAACAACAACTTCTTCAAATAATTTGAGTAGTTTAGTCTTTTGGCTTTCTTAAGGCATTTTTAAAAACAAATTTTGCTCTTTAGGCACAAATTTTAACTTTTATTTTATTTAAATTTTTTTGTGTATTGACGTCTCTTGCCAACTGACATTTAGTGTTTACAATTACACAAAAGTAAAAAAGGGGCTTCATGAAACAAGTCTCGGTAGTTTGCGCATTTGCACAAATGACAATTTTAAGCGACATCATGAGTACCCTTATTAGTTTTGTTCATTTGCTTTACTAGCAGCAAAACGATCGAGAGAGACAATTTTAAATTAACAAAATTTTTCTCCCAATCATTCAAAAAATAAGAAAGTAAATTAAATGTTTTTAACAGAAGAAACTTCCATGTTATAAGAAACATTGACAGTAAACAGCTGTAAGTTACGAGGTTCTATCTTCCTTAATTGAATTGTTTTGAGCTATTTACACACGGCTATTGTTCCTGCATTTAAGAAAAATATTGCTGGAATTCTTTTAATTAAAAACTTTTTTTTTAACAAATTTTGAAAAGCTAACTTTGTAAACATTAACATGTCGCACTGGTTTCAATAATCCTTGATAGTCAATTACTAGCGGAAACTTTTGTCAAATTTGGTTGCAAGTATTTCAATTACGTAAGCACTTACAAACCAACCTAAATAAGCGCGTAAAGCGTCTTCTATCTATCAAGAATTTTAAAGCTCATACGAAATGTATGAAGTTAACCCAAATAGCGCGGCATTAAAGCTTTGCGATTGATTCCATTTTGACAGCGAGTTAAGTAGCGTAGTTGGTAAAAGTAATTTAACTATTTTTTTTGTTAATCTAGCATTTTATTGTCCATTTTTTTCTTTTTTGTGAGTTTAATTAAATGAGACAATCCATTTTTCATGACAAAAGAGTTGATACTCTTATTTAACTGTGTCATGACAGAGCTAAAGCTTCACTGAACCAAAAAAAGCATCGAAAAAGTACGCTAAGCAAACGAACAACGTTTATAAAAATAGTTTTCGTTGGCCCAACGTTTTATTCGTCAATATAATGAAAAATAAAATTATACAGGATTGACATTTAAGTACTGTTCATTGACACAAAAAACATGAATTTATTAAGTATTTTATATAATGTACGTTTAAGTAAAAAAAATGTTCTTTGAGGGAACTAAACATTTATGAAGTCTTGTTAGCACAAATGCCCATTATTGTAAAGAACGGTCATTCATTGTTACAACGAACAAATTCATTGGACGAAAATTATAAAATTTTTCGTTCGCTTTACGTACATTTTCATTTTTTTTTTTTTGCACAGTGTTGGCGCTAGATAATCTTACGCTATACACACTAATTAAGGTTGGTCTATTAGTATGTATGTTCACCAATATGGACGCATGTAAATTTTTCTCTTTTTTTATCTGTTATTGGCTGTGCATAAAATTGTTATCTTGCAGCTTAAAAACCCGGAAAAATATCCCAATACAAAAAAAAACGTAGAAAGTTTGTACGGGAGAAATGTAAAGTTTCGCTTACCTTCTCGCCTACGGAAGACATGTATTTAAGGTGTTTTAAGGTGTTTTATTTATTTATTTGATGTTCCATACACAAGACTTAGAGTCTCATATTGCAGTACGGAACTGAGCTTTTGTTAAATTACAGGCTTTGTTATTAAAACTTAAAAACTAATAAAATAAAAATATTACATATTTATAATCAATTAAAATATTTTCAAATTGGAAACAAAAAAAGATAAAAACATAAACAAGAAATTAAATTAATCTAAGTATAAAATCATATAATAATTAATTAATTTAGCATAACCAAGTAAAAAAGGAAAAGCAAAAATACAGTTTCTTCATTTGAATAAGCAAATAATGTTATTTTTGAACTGGAGTGCATTACTTATAACTTGAGAGTCTTATGGAAGTTTATTCCAGAGACGAGTAGCGTATAAAAAGAATTGTCATTCGGATATCAAACTATTTTATATAACGAGTTCATACTTTGAAGCAATCAATTTCTGACACAGAAAGCGCTTTATTTGGCGCATATCAAAATTGGTGAATGTAACGAATGCACTGAATTTTTCGTTGTTAACGTTATTCTTTTATACGCTGCCTTACAAAGTTTGTAGTTTAATGTTATTTCTTTTAAATTTGTTAAGAGTTCGTTCACTTACCTTACTGCACCTCTGTCTGCTTTATATCGTGGCGCATACATGTGCAAATATTAGTACAAACCAATAAATTTTTTAATGGGATATTGCTGCGTGTGACCATATCCTCAACTGAGAATGAAAATGAGATGCCAAAGTTGAAGCGTGTAAGCCTAGAATTATGGGTCTCTACACATGTTTCCATTGTTTTTTTTTTTTAATTTTTAGTGCTTGGTAATTGACTCTTTTCTAGTAAATATTTATTTTGTTTTATTTTTTTCTACTAAAAATTTAGAAATGACGCCAGTTTCTATTTTATTATTTGATTCTTCTTTACTTTCACTTGACGACATTTTTGCACTTCAATAACAATTAGACGTTTTGGTTTTCACTTCAATATTAAGTCGGAGTTTCCAATCTTCTCAAGTAAATATCTGCTGGTTTTAAAAAAATAAGTTAAATTATTAAGTTGCATAGCATTTTTTAATTTAAAGAGCAATCCTCTTTTAGCCACCACATAGAATAACACCCTGCATAACGACATTCCCACGAATTCATAAACAATTATAAACTTTAACAAACATTTATTAAGTAAAATTTTCATAGAACAATTTTGTTTTGTAAACCACTATTAAAATTAATATATTTTTATGAATGCGGCAGTTTTTTGTGATTAAACACGAAAGTCCAGCACTTTAATTATTCAAAGCGTTTCCTTTCTTTAGATTTCCATATTATAATGATAATTTCAGTTGTTACTGTATACAGTTACTAATTGTCAATTGTTAAGACCATGAACAAATTGCAAATGTTCTTTTTATTAAATTTAATCTTATTTTGCGACTAGCTTTGTGTTTTTGTAGGTATTCGTAAAACTTTATATCTGCGGCAATAAGGAAAAAGTGCTAAGTCCATTTTTTTATTTTTGAACACAGGACTTTATGGCCTGGCTATGACGTGGCGAGAACACGCGTAATACTTGGTATCGGTAGGGACCGGATAAGGACAGTGATGTCGCTCATAACGTTCACTGGGTGATAGGGACTCATGGTGGGAGGATGAGTCTTGCTTATAATGATTACTGTAGGAGTTGTCATGATGAGGAGGCGGAGAAGACGGTGTTTCACTTTCTCTTCCAATGCCCCGGTCTGGGGAGCATTAGGCTTAGGCATTTTGGGAGACCAGAATTGCCATGTCTGAAAGATATGTCCTATGTGGGACTGAAATCGATCTCCCTGTTCTGCAGGAAGTCGGGGTGGTTCTATGAGGAATAGTCTGGTGGATACTGGCTGACTCCTGTCACTGGCTAGGGGTATCGCAAAGAAACCGCTATAAGGACCCAAGTGAGTCGTTGTCGGGACGGCTGCCCGTTTAACCTAACCTAACCTTAGGGAGGAATTTTACTTGTATTCAAATATGATCACCTCTTCTCCGGGGGCTTAGTTTTTTTTTAAGTTTCTGCTCCTAAATATAAAATAAATGCTATTGCACATTGACAGTATATAAGCAAAAAGTAATTTTTCTATAACTTTCTTAACAAAATAATTGAAAAACTTTGAACGTAAAGATCTCAAATATTCCATTAACTCAAATGTAGCTAAAGTCAAGTTAAACACTTTTGCCACAGATTCAAAAATTGTTGCTTGTTTCACATTTTTCTTTTTTCCGTGTAAAACAATTATCCAAAAATTTTCTCCAAAAATTTGCCTGAGGATAACAGAGTAACAAGCAACCTTAGAAGCACATTCAGCCACTTACTGTGTCTTTTTGTAGGTAAGTGCAACAACGTTGTGCATGTAGTAAGCAGTAACTTTCATTAAATTAACCTAAATATACATTTTTATTTTCAGAAGTTAAAAGCGAAAAAAATGAAAATATACTCACAGGGTGGCGCACAATGAGCTATATGTTTTAAAGGGTTAATGATTTTTTTATTTATGCGATTACTATAACTTTTTTTAATGCAGTATATTTTTTGGAAATTTTTTTTTAATTCGCTTTGAAAATAGATGTGATGTCGATTTTCTTCTGCGCAAATACGTGCTCTATTAAACATATTCTCCCTAATTTTTCGCGAAATTTCGGATGAATTTTTTTTCTTTGTTCGATTGTGTAGTTATTCATAGTTCTTGCCCAAGTCTTAATCACAAAATACCGAAAAAACAGAAAAAATAATAATTTAAAAATATATAAAGAATTCAAACCATGTAGCTCATTCTCCGCCACCCTGTTGATGCTTATGTCTGTACACATTTTTATTATTCTACCACATCAGCCGCACAAACATGTGTGTTACCTATAAAGTTCTTGTGGCAACAACTTAGCTTTATTTAACACGGAGACATAACACTGAACCACTAGCCCTCGTAGTTTCCAACAATGCAACAAATTATGCTCAATTTATATACATCCTTAAATTGGTTTATAAAAAAAATGTTTAAAATGTTTGTGTTTGTTTCAAAGCGTCAAGGCCGGTCACAAAATAATACCTTTTTCCGACTAAGTATGTAACATTAGGGTGACCGTTAAAATCAAAAAATTTATTCCTTTAGGCTTAACCCCTAGTTTGCTGGATATTGATAAAAAATACAACACCAATCAAATTTAGGTCAATCGGCGTAGCCTCTATTGTTTGAGAAACATTATATTTTTACATGAAATCTGATATTTATGTTTCAGAACTTAGAAAATATTAATATTGGAGAAAAGTTGTTAACAAGTTGTTCCTTAATCTCTCATTAAATAAAATAAACAAAAAATGTCGAAGAGGCCACTAAAAAAATTAATTTATTAATTTATTAAAGAAACGCGTTTCCTTTGAATCACGTATGCATTTTTAATAATAAAGGCCCCATTTCCCGACCGTAAATGTAGAAATGTAAATGTAATGAAAACAGCTGATCGTTTCTGTTATATATGAAAAGCAATATAAATGCTTAACTGACTGTAATGTCCCTTAACCGTAACGTACCAACCTGTAAAAATAAATTTTCATTACGAGGTTACGTGACAGTTGTAGATAGTTATGCATGGGCTGTTTGTATTTCAAATGAAATGCGGGTAAAATCACTCTTTGTCTTTGGTACTTTTGCCAGTAATAATATCTGTGCAAAATAACTTACACTACATACATATAATAAATTTATTCAAATATATGTTAAGATGTATAAAAAAACAAACGCATACATATACACAAACAATAAACATTCTGAATTTTAATGGTATCAAACCTTGTATTGTGTATGCACATTTTCAAAATAATGTAAGTACACGTGTATGAATATGCTATAATACATATTTGTTTATTATAAATCTGTAATATTAATATCGAATATTTAATTATTTATGTATTTATACATACAAGAAATACAGTTTTAATACTACTTGAATCACTTGGTACTTTTTCTGCAAAGCGGTCACAATTTGGACTTTTTTAATTCTCATCACTGTGTGTGTTATTTTATGTATACTTATGCTTTTTTGTTTATGTTTTTAAAAAACAGCTGACACGTTATTACATGTTCTAAAGGTGCACAAACGAGCTTACGTTACGGTACGTAACATTGCATTTCATTACGGTCGGCTAAAGCGGCCTTAACACTGTGCTAGTTGAAAAACCGCATAACCGGGCACCTGGCGTTTTAACCTAATACTTCAGCTCTGGTCTTCGAGACATACCGTAATTTCGAAAATGGATGAAGTTGAAGGCCGTTTAAGAAACATATTTTTTTGGCAAAACAAAGTAAATTGTTAGCAAAATTTCAAAATTTTTGTTTTTAAAAAAATCATAAAAAATTGGAAAATGCAGCTTTGATTATAATTTAGACATATGAAAACAAAGTTGTTAGCAAGCCATAAATAATTAAAATCTGTGTACAACTTTTGATTTTATTCACAAAAGACGACAAATTTCAATTAAATATAACAATTTTATAAAACCCCACATTTGTATGGAAGCCCCCCTTAGCGGTAGAGCTAAAGGGCAAGTATGTTTTGAAAAAATTTTAATGACGAAAAACTAATGCAGGCCTGTCATACATGTTGTCCCCCTAGGGGCGACTGCTTGTAGGTTATGTGACTTTTTCTTAAAAATTTTTATAGTCTGTATTGAAACTGTTGTTTGGGAGCTCCCTTATGGAAAAAAGATAGCGGGTAGGTATGTTAGAAACAAATGATATGCGTTTGACAAATTTTTTTTGTAAGCAAACGCACACAAACACAAATATTAAAGCTTAATTGACGTGTGTAAGTAAAAATAGTTCTAAAGAAAAAATTATCATCAACGCCGTTTGCTTTTTATTTGAGTTAGGTTTTGTAAAATATGTTTTTTAGAGAAAACTTGTCAAGACAAAAATTATTGGAAACTTCACTCGTAGCAACTTCTTAGTAAACAATATTTATGTAAAATTAACATTTTCCAATTTGTGAGGCATAAAAGTCAAACTTTACTATTTTTCTCAAACTGTGGCGGGCGTGAGGGACGGCTTAACGTGCGCCGATTATCCTTGAATTCTTTTTGCTTCGGTTTTTATCAATACCCACCGCATTGGGGAATAAGAGCATGGAAAATAGTAAACAAATATACTCCATACAGTTAACGACCACCCTAATGTGACATAATCCTGCAACGATATTCATATTTTTTTGCTCTCCCTTTAACCTTTATGTGCTCGGTAGTCGATATTTGTAGCATTTTTGCAGAAAAAGTTGAATAAAAAAAATATCTTCACAACAACAGGGTCTGATATTCTCAGTAGCTTCCTAAAAATCAATTCTAAACAGTTTTGGCCACTAACACGTTAAAAAAATAATACACAGCGCTCCCCAGACCCTACTTTTGTAAATTACCATCTCCTGTCGAACACGTCGTATAGAATTTTTTTTACTCTTTACTTTCTTGTGCACGTTTGTGTTTGCATGCGTGTGCTTGTATATTTGACTTTATTATAATTTATAAATATGCATTAAAGTATAACACTCTGCTTACTAGGTTTTTTTCATATGTGGACATAGTATTCCATTATCCGTTGTAAAAATATCAGTTGGTTTAAAATTTCTTTGTTATATCTATTTAAGTAAACTTTAAAACTGTTTTGCCACGCCTACTGCTCCAATCCTGCCCACATAACACCGTATGTTTTCTTTTGATATTCAAGATACTTGTACCTAATTTGGAAACTTTTGCTGTTTCTTTATAGGATCTAAGATAAATATTGTTGAAATTACAATCGGAATGGCAAACGTTAATATACCGTTAATATGTTGATAGACGTCGAATGCTGATTTATAATATAGAAACAGCTTTTAAATGCATCTTTTGATTCAGCTTATGGTGTTTTCTTTTCTACAAAAAATGTCACATTTTATTTTAAAAAAATGCGATTTGGTGTTCGTTTCTTAAAAATGCTTTGCTCTCTAAAAGGGCAGCGTGATTTATTCTAAAAAAAATCACACTTAAATGTAATAAGGCATTGCACTTTACGCACTGTATAAAAAGAGAGTGTTGATAATGCCCTGTAAGGAGATGGCTTCTGTTTATATATGGGGTTACCAGACGAAGTTGGGAATAAATCACTTCTTATCAGGACAGTAAAAATTTCAAGTCTTAATAGTTATTTTTTCTATTTTTATAGTAAAAACAAAACAAAGCATTACATTGTTAATAGTTGTCAGTGGTATAAAATTTAAATGAATTCGGTGTTATAATATTATTTTTGAAAAAAAACGTCAAATCAAGAAATCGTAAAACTTGGTGTTAATCAATCGGCAATCTGGCAAAGGTATTTTCTTGTTTACATGTTTTATGAGAAACATACTAAAGAATTTGGAATTTCTTCATTCATTTTGTTCATTTATTTAATATCAATCTATTAACAAATTAAGGTTTATGTATATTTTTTTTATATTTTGACGAACACACTTTTTGATGTATGTACATATTTTTTTTATATATTGAAGAACAAACTGTTAAAAACAGGGCAATCCAATATTTATACATGTACCTTTTAAAATGTGGTATTTTTTTTTTTTGTAAAAAGAAAACACCATTAGTTACAACAAAATATTTTGTTAATATGACAAACTCAAAATAAAAAATTATATTTAATTGTTAATAAATATTGTATTCAATATAACAAAAAAATATTCGTTGAGTTTTAACAATTTTAATTATTTATTTATTTAATGTAGTTGGGTTTCTAATACAACAAGATATGATATCTTATGAATTAAAGTATTGGAATCAGAAAGGTTATACTAGACAGATAGGATATTTGGCAATAGTAGGGTACACAATTTAACTAACTAAAAAATAAAGATTAACCCTCATATTCATAAAAAATATTTTTGATTTATGAAAGGTTTAGTAGACAAATTTTCATAGAAAATTAATTTCATAAACTAGTTATATACCTGAAATATTTTTTATGAATATGGGGGTAATAATATGTTTATGGTAACGCCAAAATTGGAAAATATTAATTTATAAATCTTATGTTTGTTCATTGCTACAAAAAATTATCTTAATATTTATGTACTAAAGGCTCAGTTAGTCTTTACTTTCTGTTTCTGTTGCTGTCATTTACAATTACTTAACAAGTTCTTAATATAACAGATTGGACGTAACAGAACACAACAACTTATAAATTTCACAGGTTTTTTAATAACAAAAACAAATCAGCTGTTTCGTAACAGAACTGAAAGTAAAGACTTATTTTGCCTTAAGTATTTTTTTTTTTACAAAAAAACATGGAAAAAATTTAATATAAAACCCTAACATTTTACAAAGTTTGACGATACTATATACATATGTATATAGTGATTGTGTAGAAAATGATTAAAAAAATAACGTTTCCCTGTTATTCATATTTCGAACACAAAAAAAATAATAGTGGTTTTATCAAACTCAACAAAAGATTAAAACATTTAATTCCGTTCTGTTTTTTTCAGTCTACAAACTTCATTGTGTCCGCTTCGGCTCATTAATGTTCGTCCCTTTTGGCTGGTAAAAAAACTAAAAATTTTTTACAAAAACAAAATACACATACGAAATTTTACACAAACAAAACATATACACGTTGCTAAGATTTTTTGTTTGTTCATTTTTTTATCAATGTAAAAAATGAAACATCATAGAACATTAACAAATAACGTTTGTCTACAGTATCACTACAATTGTTCTGTTTTTAACGAAGAACAGAACAATATATGGGCAACTTAAAAAATTTACAAATCAAATATTTCATATAAGGATGCTTTTTGAGGTTTAAAAACATTTTTTTTACTCCATAAAATTTTAAATCCTTAAAATTTGTTGGTGCGTTTTCAATTTTAGTATCAAGCTCAGTAAAGTCTTATATTCAATGTGCGTTTGAGCGGAGTTGATACAGCGTTTTAGTTGTCACAAAGCGAAATGTGTTTGGAAACAACTGCCGCTGCACGCGCTGATTTGAAAAAAATTATTTTTTTTTTGCACTTTATCAGTTTAGCCCGTCGCGAAGAATCTATTTGGATACTTAAACATGTTCCCATGCCATGTTTTGATATAAAAAAATGGTTAAAAAAAATTGATTTTTTGCAAATTTTTCAAAAATTCAAAAAATGTTTGCGTTTAAAAATTTCAAAATGCCTTTTCACCTAGGAGTTGGCCTCTAAGAAGTTACTCACATCATGCAATACACTTGCCAACTCAAATGACAATTCAGATTGTCAGACGCAAAAAAGATACATTTTTAAAAAATTCACGCTAATTTCTTTTAAGTTTGTGATGTCCGTGATACGTTATTGGTGCGCTGACACCAACTTGATACACCTCAAACTTTATAAAATTACGCAGTTTTTTTAATTCTGCGCTTAAAACTAATTTTTTTAAGCGGCGCAAAAACCCTATGTTAAATCATCAAAAAATTTAAAAATTCGAAAAATGTTGGTTTCACTTCCAAACCACCATGCAACTTTTCACCCAGAAGCGATGTCAAAAAAATAATTAAGTGGATATATCCTCCAAGTCTAGAGACTAAATCTTGTATTGGTTTGGATATGAAAGCTAAAAACTATTACAAAGAAAACGGAATGGATGAAAAAACTCTTGCAAGTTTCAAGTCGTTTTTTTTTAATTTTTCGAATTTTAGATGACCACCAATTCTAAAGGAAAAGACTTGTCATCATAAAACTTTGCAAGTCATATCCTTTAAGTATAGTCATCCAAACCCTGTACAACGTTTTTTTCAATTCATAAAGCTTAACGAAATAAGAGCCATAGTATGTCGGTTTCTGCAGGTGCCAAAAAAATTTCAAATAGCCCATATAATGTTCGGCTCTATCTTGATACTTGATACTGTTCTTGAGTGTGTGAGCCGAACGCTAAATAATGTACTGTTTATTTTCGAACACTGGATCTAACTACTGTTAAAATAAGAAATTAAGATATTCTGCCGGAAAATGGAAATTTTTTATTTTTTGCACACATGTGAGTGCACTCAGATAAATAAGATTAATTTGAAAATAAAATGGAAAAAAAATTTTAAAACATTTTTTTTTATTACTTGTCGGATATATGCAGGCTGTGCGAGGACCCTGAGGAGTTGGAGACAGTTGAGCACTTTCTGTGCCACTGTCCCAGGTTGCAGGGTAGCAGGCTGAGGTGGCTGGGCAGTAGATTCCTGGGCGAATTAGGGGATGTCTCGGGTTGCGGACTCGAGAATCTTATAGGATTCGTAATGGGGATGGCCTGGCTGCGTGAGAGGAGACTGGGTGCTAACCGCACGTAGGGCGAATTTGGCTTGAGTAGGATTTCTCTCGGGGTTGGTCCGTAACCTTCTTTTCTTGTCTTTCCTTTCTTTTCTACCTATCTTTTGGATCTGTCTTGTGCTTTCGCTGGTTATTTCTCCTACTTTCTACCTTCATACAGCTATCTCTAATTAAGGCGTCACAATGGATCATATTGGTCTCTGGGTGAAGGAGACTTCACACCGGCCTTTCTACCTACCTACCACCTACCTACTACTTTTTGCTACGTTCTGATATAAATTTTGGCAAAAAATAAAATTGTTTACTACATAACGGTACATTTGTGGCTTTCACTACATACTTCCTTTTCAGCCTTCATCCACAGCCAAAGGCTGGATCAATTAAAATAAGTTATATCTTGTTTTGTACCACAATTAGTAACAAGATTGCGAGTTTTATTAACACAAATACTATCATTTAACTTAGATTTACTTAGCACTTCATCATATTTTCGCATTTTTATAGAAATGTATGCACCGAATGAAAAAAATTTACAACAGAGCTATTAATTTTGTAACGTTTATTAATTTTTAGTGCATAATCTATATATAAATCGGCTAAGGCAAAACAGTTAAGAACACTTTTCTCCTCTGTTTGCCCAGCGACTAGAATAAAAAATAAACCATTTAAAAAGTATTTACTGCCAGCATTGCACCATATTTATATTATTAAAATATGTTCCATATTTTCAGAGTTATAAGCGTTCAAATTTGATACTAACACATATGCAAAACACATAAATAACAAGTTTGTTTTTTCCAATTATCAAACAATAAAAAAATAAGACATTTTCAATAAACCGGTTTTCGAATATTTCGACTATATAAATCTAATATTTAAGTGGGCACAGGCAAACCAGTTAAGAACGATATCTTTCTTTGTTTGTCAACCGCTCACATGGAACATAACATAAAACCGGAGGTTGGTCCCTCGCCAAATAGATCCACTATCGTTTCTTCATATTAAAAAAAATTTATGGTCGAATGTCGACCATTAGGAAAACACTTGTAATCATAAAAACAGCTAAAATTTAGTTTTTTTTAAAAAGCATATATGGCAGGCAGGCATGTCCTTGTGCCGAATGCAACACAATTTATAATCGCGCTAGAATGTAAAATTTTACAGCCAGGCACCAACTTTTGATATATTCTGATAACAAATTTAGCTAAAAGATTTTTTTCAGGATGTATACGAGGTAGGCATATCCTTGCACTGATTATTCTCAAATTTAAAATTTTTCTTCACTTCCCAAATTTAAAATTATTCTTAACGCAATTTCATCTTTCTACGATAACTGCTCTAGTTTTGCCGATTGCCTATATGGCGACAGAGCACTGTTTGCGGTGGCACTTTATATGTTTTTTTTTTTTATAAGTTATAAAAAATTAATCAAAGTTATTTTCGCGAATACATAATTTTTCATTAATAAGATTTTGTTTGTTGTGCGAATTTTCATTCTGAAATTTGTTGTTTCAATGGTTGCTTAGGCCAGATCATTACGAAACCTTTTCCCAAAGAATTTAGAAAAGCTAGAGATATAACGCAAATAAAACTGCAGAGTGAATGAGTGTTATAATCTGTTTGCTTTTGACCAATACAAAAATCATACGTATTTAACTAAAAAATATGCTTTTTTAAACAAAAATTAACGCAATTCACTCACATTATATGACAAAAAATGCTTAACGATAAATTATGTATGTAAAAAAATATGCATAAACAAATAGATGCCATTTCACAGAAAAAGTGTGATTCCGAAAATTAACTTGTTCACAAGTTCTCTTATGCCAAAAAAAAGTCAAAGTTCACACCGTTTTCAAAAAAAATATTTCATTATAACAACTTTTATTTAACATACCAGGTAGGGGCACCTTCCTTTAACTGATCACTCACTTTCGGTTAAAGTAATGGACCACTTTTTATACGGTCGATAAATCGTACCTCTAGCTATCGGTAAGTTGTAAAAACGGGCCTAAGCCTGGCAAAAGTGTATGGGCTAAAACATTAGTTACCTAATATGACGATTTTTGCATAAGACAATTATTTTTTAAGCGCTCGAGAAAAAACATGATTTTGCATTTAATTCCCTGCCCTAAATATTGGTATGAACATGTTTATGCATGTATAAATTCATGTGAAAATGTGGAGTTTTTGCATTGAATTTTCTGATGCTCTTGTGTGTGTTATTTACGATGTAAATTTTGTATTTTTTTGTAGTCTACAATAATAATAAAAACATTAACAAAAAAAAAACAAGAAAAAACCAACATACATTTAACAGAGATATAATTTACACACTTTTTTTGCCATCGTTGTCCTTGTTGCATTTGTGTTACAGCAGGCATATACGAACACTTTTACAACAAATAAACATACATATTTAAAATTTATGGAAGTTTCGTTTTTAGTTGAATGTCTGTGTTTTTTATATAAAGAGACGTAAAATTTAAATACGTGTAAGCAAGTGCTTGCGTGTATATGAGTCTTGTCCATGTGAATATTCCAAAACACATACACATTAAGAACAGGCAAACTTAATACTTTAAGATTAATAAATCTGTGTCTAACAAAGTATATATTTTTTATATAAGTTTAACCCTCCGATGTTCGGTGCCTTATGATGCGGTTAGTTCTTCATAACGGGTATGGCCAGAGCAATAAAGAAACTTTAGATATAAAAGCTTAGCAACCATTTAATATATTAATTCAATTCTTTTAGTTTGCATTAGTACACTCACAATATTTATTCAGTACGTTTAGTTTACTGAACTTGTAATATAAAATAAATGAAAATTCAGTTAAAAACCGGTCTACTTATTTCTCATTTATTTTTAACTAATAATTCTTTTAATTTTTACTGTCAAATATTCAACCCCATGTTCCGTAAAAACAAAGAAATATTCAGCTATTTGATATAAATTAACTATAAAAAATTAACTGAATATTCCGTAAAAACAAAGAAATATTCAGTTATTTTTATTAAATTCAGTAATTTTCGTTTACTCCACAAAAGAGCCAAATTTCGAAAGAACACCAGACAGACAGGCAGACAGAGAGGGAGAGAACATTATTGTTTACTTACCCTGTTACACACGCTTGTCTTACTTTTGTTGTACTGACCTTGTTTGTTTACAGAAGAACTCACAATTATAAGATACCAGCAGCATGGCCGATATGGTTTCGCAATTATTTTATTTTGAAAATATTATGTATTTAAGTAAATCATTTTAACAAATAGAAAATGGGAATTTGTTACACAAAACAAGCACATCGTTTTTTAAAGATAAGTAAAAATTAATTGTTTGGTAGTTAAATTACATACAATTGGGTTATCCCTAACATTTTACAAAGGTTTAAAAAAATTGTTGTTGCTTTGTAAACAAAAAGTGTCTTAAATTAATAAAACTTTGCTTGCTTTGTTTATTGCGCTGTCGGCATTAATCAGAAGAGACCTGCGCTGTGCGGCTGAGCCGAGTGGCTTCGTTTTTGTAGCCGCCGCCGTTGATGGTATAGTTTTATCCGGCTAATATCCGAATTTAACCTGCGGCTACCAATTTTTGCAACAAATCACTTGCGGCGTCAATTTGGATCGGCTTAGGAATCTGATGTTTGGTAAACAACAAAATAAAATTTATTTGTGGTTTGCGTCTGAAAATGGAAAATAGTCAGGAAAGATCTAATTTAATTTATTAATTCATGGATTAGAATTAAAAAAATATTTTGATTTTAGGAAAATATTAATTTTTTTATATTTGTTTTAAATCAGCTGATTTAAACACAAAATAGCACACTTAATAATGAGGGGTTGTTCACAACAGTCGTGTTTTTTCATGTTATCATTTTAAGACATATGACTTTATGACACCTTGTGAGTCCCCCAAATAACTGAATATTCCTTGTTTTTACGGCATATGTAGTTAATTTTTTGACAGTTAAATAATATAAAATAACTGAATGTTCCTCTGTTTTTTACGGAATTTGTGGTTGAATTTTTGATAGAAAAATTTAATTGCACTTTTCGTTATTTTAAATTACATTTTTATTTAATTTTACATAAAGAGTAATTTAACTTAATCAACGGACAATATTAACTGCAACTGAAAATCCGTATTAATATGCACTTAGTTTTTTAAATACCTGGTGGAATCAGTTTTTTTTTTGCCAATGACAAATGAAGAAGTAGAAGAAATTGCAGTTTTTCTACTTTGATTGCAGTTTTTTAAGCGCTGTTGGGTAAGCACAAACCGATTTCAGCTTGACTAACCCTTGTGTAAATACCCGGGTACCATGGTACCCACCTAGGTATATGTACTTGAAAAAAATTTATTAAGAATTAAAATTTTTAAGCAAGCTTCTGGATCGTCGTTATTAAACTTAAAAGAAAGCGAATTCAGATTATAGATTTATTTTTTGCGCACCCGGGTACTTCGGTAACCAATACAATACAATACAATACACTTTATGGGATAACACAAACACGTTTAAGTTGCTCAAAGAATTCAATAAACTAAATTCTGTATCATACAATTACTTAAGATTAATTTCCAAAGCGTTATTATTAAAATACTGTCCTGTATAAAAAATTTAAAATTTTAGCCGTTATGCAAAACAAAGTTAAGAACTCATATTTTTACACAAATATAATTTAAAACGCTTTTAAATAAATTAAAAATGTAATTTTATTAAATAAAAATAGAGATACTTAATACATTATAGTATATGGATACCCGGGTACCCTGGGTGCTAAACAATGTGGGTAAAGTTGGGTATTAACACAAGGCTTAACGAAAGTAGTTCAAAATTAATTTGTTTCAAAGCAAATATATTCAAAATGCAGATTTCACTTTTTGACAGTGTTAAGCGAACTATACTTTAGAAAGTCATAGACAAACGCAGATCAGCTAGTTTTTAAAAAAGAGATACCCACATTTAAAAAGCAATTTGGTGCGGCCAGATCCATATGAACATCGGAAGGTTAATGTAGACTACATATACTATAAAGTTATAAAAATATTTATAATTGAAAGTTGATCGCAAATTAAAAATCTGTTTATTGTTTCTGATGTTTTCAAAGAAAATATTTAATTAAAAACTAAAAAATTCACTAACACAGTCCAAAGTAGTTTTGGACACCTCAAAACTAGTATTTATTTATATCTACGTACACAAAAAAATTTTAAAATTGATTTTAATTAATGAATTCATATTATCAAGTAAACAATTTGTGAAATTTGGCACCTATCAGAAAAATGATTATATTGGTTACTAAAAATTTAAAAAATTTAAAATTTTTTTTCAATAAATCATATTTTAAATTTTGATTTAGAATATATTCAAAAAACTGTACTCCCTACTTCGAGTTAGGACAAAATTCTAAAAAAAGAAGAAAAAAACACAAAATAGCTCGAAACTAGTTTCTAACCTTTTAAATTGTTTTGTAGAAAATCACCTAAAAACCTTTTCAAACTGAATTTATTTAAAAAAAAATCGTTTGTGTAATGATTTTTGTTTTTATTACATACTTGTAAACTAACATTACCCTAGTTATAAATATTTGAATATACTCAACAAGTGAATAGTTACATAGTTATAATGTATAATACTTAATTAAACTTACGAACATACATTAACTAACCAATAGTGAAAAATACAAATTGCTTTCGAATTAATTTGAAACAAAAGGTAAGAAATCGTTAGCCATAGAAAAACTATTAACTCTTCTTTTCTTTCGGTTCTCCCCAAATTCAGCTAATTATAATTACTCTGTTGAGTAAATTTAACAAATTTTTTTTAAGGATTTCTCAATTTCTTTAAGTCCCAAAAGAAAGAGAAATTTATAAAGTATTTTTAAATGTTTTCCCAATTATATTCAAACACAATTCCATTAAATCGAATACAAGGAAGAAGGAAAGAAAGAAATAAGTGAACAGTTTTCGTAAAAGTTTATGTATAAAGCTTGTCACACTTGTCAAATATTTGACGAAAAAACGGGACCAACAAGCAAACTAAATAATCATTTCCTTTAATTCCAATATTTATTTCTTTAAAAAAACAGTTTTTTGGTATGGGTAGTAGTATTCAAAATTTTTTTTTGACATTAAGACCATGTTAAATCTCACTTATAAGTGTATAATGTATAATAGTATACTATTAACAAAAGTAGGGGTTACGCTTATTTGGTCAAATATTTAATAAGACCGTACCTTCATTCGCCTTAAAATCAGCGATAGTTATTTAAAGTTTATATAAAATTCATGTGCTGAATTGAAGACATATCTACAGGAAAGCTAAAACTTCCCCTGTAAGTATAGTAAAGTGTTTCTAGTAATCAGACGTGCGTATTTTGGTAATAGTTATGATAAAAAACTGAAATAGAAAATTTAACGATAAAACTGTCTGGAAATTCTCGCTATCGAAATAGCGCTAGGGCACTCGCCAAATTCAACTTCTTCCGCGTTAGCTACTAATCAATTTCCCGATACATCTGAAGATAAGCTGCCAAAACATCCTGTACGATGTCAGGTATGTGAATTGGGAAATCGCAAAACACACGAAAGATATGCAGTTGGTGTAAGAACTAGAACTTACGTATTAGGAAAATGATGCTCTATAAATAAAACTTAAATGTTTAAAATTGGTTTGTTCAAGTTTTCCTATACCTACATACAACATATAAATAAAATAAAATAAAATAAAATAAAATAAAATAAAATAAAATAAAATAAATATAACCATTTTTTTTTGTTTATAAGGATAAAGTCGTGCAAAAATAATGTTACTACAAATGTAGTCTTCCGAGCGCCCACGTAAGTTTTCGATCCCGAGCACATAAAGGTTAATGGTTCCAACCTCGACAACTGGAAGATTCGCTTGGAAATTATATTAGATGAACATGGATTGCGAAGTTTTATTGAAGAGGATGTGGAAAATATGGTATTAAACGAGTTAAATGCTACAAAGAGCTGAGCTGAGCTGCGTGCAAAAGAAAAAAGGCGAAGTCAGTTATTGTACGTCGCATTAAAGATGCCTATCAAAAAAAAATGTAAAGGATAATAAAATTGCATTTGTTGTTCTGAATTTTCTTGGTAAAGTATTTGCAAGCAAAAGTGTCTCAAGTAAATTGTTTTTGGGGAAAAGCCTTCTTACAATGAAATGTAGAGAAACCGAAGATTTGAAATTGCATTTTCTTAAATTTGATGGTTTGTTGAGACAGTTAGTTGGTTGCTTCAGGAGCGAAACTGGAATTTATTATTAAGAATGCCTGATTTATTTAATACCGTTTTTACAGCTATAGAAACTTTAAGTCCTGACACATTAGAAATGGAGTTTGTCGAGAACAGACTTTTGGAAGATGATCGGAAAAGCAGAAATCATTGCTTCCAAGATTCTTCAGCTGAAAATATGGCTATGAAAACAGTTTTTATATGGAAATGTCATTATTGCAGTAAAAAGGGGGATAAGAAAAGAAAAAATTAAGTGAAAGCGTGATCAAACTGAACACAATGGTAATACGGCTCAAGCAGAAAACATTAGTTTTCATCAATAAAACACATACATAATTTTTGTTAATAAACTTTTACTGTTATTTATAATATTTATAATAGTTTTCTTCAACTGCTGTTTATTTTAATTCGCTTTACTAAAAAAAAATATTAGGATATGAGGCATATTGAAATAATCCAGCTGTAAGATGCGAGATTCTGCATACTTAATTGAATTGCTTAAAACTATTTGAACTTGGCTATTGTTCCTAAAGTTAAAAAATATATATACAGTAGCCTAACCCGGTGCGCGGCGCTTCTACAAAACCCAAATTATTCTTGGATTGATCCTTATTCGTTCATAGGTATCTGCAACAACAAACAAACCTTTAATCGATACCCTCCTGACACTGGTACACTGTTACCCCAACGAACTTTAAAGTCAAATATTTCTTAGTCACCGAAAAGCAAATAGTCCTTTCCCTCCTGGTTAGGGTATCGGGGTATCCGAAAATAATTTAAAACATTTTGTATAGAAAAATTAGATATAAGCTTACGAAACTAACATTTTGTGCAGCGTGGAGCAATTATTTTGAGTGTTGCACATTGGCCGTATATGTCAAAACATTGCGAAAAACATTGCACTCTTCTCAGTACGGACTGAGTTCGAAGCCAAAAAGAAAACAATAACAAAGCGAACATTTGTGTTAACATTTTGGAAATTATTTTAATACTGTGTTAAGTCGGTAACAAAAACAGTATTTTTAACAGTACTTTTTTATGTCGGTTGATTTTTGCCACAATTTAATTTAAACTGACACAAGTTTAATACCATACAAAAAATAACAATCAGTAAAAGGGGTAAATTTAAGTTTTCCCTTCTGTATTTTACACTGAAAAATATTTAAGATTTATTTTACTTATTTGAAATAGCGAATGCACTTTTAACCTAGACATTATTTTTAAAAAGTTTCAACAGATCTCGTGAGAATACCTTGAATTTCTTAACGATCCAAAATCTATTAACGGTATTGGATCTCCTACGATTATTTCGATGCTTTACAAAACATATGACAAAACTGCTTTTTAGCCACCATTTTTTTTGGTTAACAGAATAAATAAAAAAGAGCAAAGGAAAAATAGTATAAAAAAAGTCTTAACATTGGCAACAATAACATTTCAATATATACACACGTGGCTAAGGCCAGTTGCTAGGATGATCAAAAGCTCAGTGAGATGGAAAAGGAAAACTACTGTCAAAACAACTACGAAATTTAAGAACAGCAAGAAAGTTCTTAAAAAGTCCCTAAAAGCTCTTTATCACAAGCCTTAAAAAAAGCATAGCATACAAGTCCTTTGAGTATGCCCACAACAAAATTCAACCTAAATTTTGAAATAACTGAACAAAAACCAAAGGACTCAGTCAGTCATTTACACACATACTTTACACCAAAAAGAGAATTGTTAAAAACAGCTTCAATCATCTATAAAAACTTTTTGGTGTATTGAAAAGGTGTTTGGTATTTGTTTTTCTAAAAAAAAATATTAAATATGTAAGTATGTACAAAAACAAAGAACAAAAAATATGTCGCACATTTTTTTAAGTTTTTATAAATGCAGATACATTAAGCAAACACAAATGGAGTAGACATCTATGAAAAGTACATATCTACATAAGTCTACATTAATACACACATATCCATATAAGCCTTACTCCTCCTACCAGCCAAAAACATACTTGTGAACATTTAGTCATACACACATTAACCCATTCTTTCCTTGTGGGTATTTAAAAACCGAACTTACATTTTTTTAAACTTAACACACAGTGAGTTTATCTTTTCTTACATTCCCCTACAATTGGTCGGGTTCTTTCCGACTCGAATTGTAGTTGTAAGTGGGTAAAAAGGAAAAACATAATTAAAAACAAACTGCTTCATTCTACTGTCTTCGTAAGAAAACAAAAAAAAAAAAAAAAAAACCAATTTGCCAATTCAGTTTTTTGCACGGGCACATGCAAGTATGTATATTATCAAAGTTATTTTCGGGAATACAAAATTTATTATTAATACGATTTTCGTATGACGTGATAAATTCCCAGTTTTTCATATTTGATAAATACACTGAAATTTATTGTTGAGGGAAAGCTAGCTTCTATGCGCATTTCACTGGTTGCTTAGGCCAGCTCATCAGGAAACCTTTTCCTAAGATTTTAGAAAGGCCAAAAATATTATACATACATATAAAACCCTAAAGTTTTATTTAGTGGTAGTGCACTGCTGATTTAACTCAAAATTAAGTGCACTACCCCCAACTATGGCTGCTAGCAACTTCCGCTTATTTAGCAATTTTACCGAATTTTTGCTATTCCTTATAGTTTTAGGGACTTTAAATTAATTTTATAGCTTCTTTAAAATAATAAAAATTTTTGATATTTTTACAAACTTTTCCGAATTGTGAAACAAAATATTACATCGTTTCTCGAAAAGTGAGAAAAAAGTTTGTCTGTAACTCATATCGAAAACTATCAAAAGCGATTACGTCGTTACGTCATAACATTTCACTCGATGCCGATGTGACATTGCAGACGTAAAGAACGCCAGTCACACATTACGCTGACGGCGTACTAAATGTACTAAAAATTTAAATTTTTCAACAACGGCGGCGAAAATGCAACTGTCGGCTATACTTAATAATGTAAAGTGCGACTTAAAGCTGCGTTCACAATCAAAAAAACATTTTCACTTGGTGTTCATAATAGAGCAACAATTTCTTTTGTAACTACACACATTTTGTATCAAGAAACCGTTTGCAAATTTTAGCCACAACAAGATTAAGCATTTATTTTTATTTTTGTAAATATTTTGTTTTTTGTTTTCATTCAAAACTAAATAAAATTATTTTAAACGTCAGAAACAATTTCATACAAATTGTTGCTGAAGTTCTAGTTGACTCAACTTTTGTTACATTTTTAAAAAAATATTAGTGACATTTTTGTTCTAAAAATGAAAGGAACATATATGAAATACTTTTGGAAGAAAAAACATAGAAGAAAAAACGAAATTGTTTTTTTTGATTGTGAACGTAGCTTAAATGTTTGTTGTTTGAAAACAAGCTTTGAAAACATTTACAAAAAAATTTTATTACCCTAGGTCTACACTAAAGATAATTATCTTAGCAAGTTGGCAATAACGTCGGCAGAATAACAGAGCAATATTTCTTATTGCTCAGCTTATGTAAAAGGCATGGGAAAACGTATTTATGTTAACTCATAGTTTGAAAAAAATCAAGGAAGAAGGTGCAGTGTAAAAAATGGCGGTATCTTACAAGAATTATTATTATTAATATAAATTCTTTCTTATTCGACTTTATTATTTAAATTTATATTAATTTGTTTAAGCTCGAGGTCATTTTTAATACAAATATATTAATTTTTTTATTTTTGTTAATGTAAAATTATTATTTTTATGTAAAAAAGAACTCGAACTTAAACAAATTAATATCAATTTTAACAATAAAGATCGAATAAGGAAATAACACTTAAGTTACCAATTTTTTTTATTTGATAAAAACACTGAAATTTATTTATTATTTAAATTAAATTTTGTATTCCCACGAAAATTATTTTGATAATTATTTTTTAATTTTTGAACCACTCACTTACAAATAATTTGATAGGCATATGTAAAACAAACGACACAACTGATGGAAAACTATTTTATAATAGGCGCTAGCAAAATATTATTAGAGCAAAAATACTGTAATTGCATCTTAAACATATTATGATAAATGTATAGAGAGCTTAACATGATAACTATTAAATATCATGATATGGTTGTGAGAAATGAAATATGTTTTGAAAGTTAGAAAAATAATTATTTTTCAGTCACCAATACTCAAATTTAAAATCGCGATAAACATTGATATGTTTACAGTAACTATAATATTGCTGGTATTCAATAAAAAATAACAATTATTTGTGTGCGACAACAATATATTGTTACAATAAACATAGAGTAGTTTCCGTAACCATGCCTAAACATATTTTTTTCTCTGCGTGCAGATTCTACATTCTTAACCCGTTTATTATCAATCTTAAGACCAACTCATTAGCTGGTTTCAACCACTAATGATAGCTTTGCCTGCATATCAGAGAATTGGCGATATAGTAAGGAGAAATCCTCAGCGTAGTCTAGGTATTTACCGAACTAGGACTTAAGAAACACCCCTTCAAATCCACACCAACCGGCGGCTTTTTCAAGATGATTCAAATGCTCTAGGATCTCGTGTGGATTGGAATCGTTCCTAAAATCGACAATTTTGTTTGTCGACTTACCTATTCATCCAAAAATACGCCTTACGACAACCAACTCGACAAATTTAGCCTTATCAAAATTCCCGTTATCAACTATCAAAGTTCGGAAGTCCCTGCTGAATACCCTTTTGTTTTATTTTTATAATGGAAAAATTCATCCATCTTAAGTTTTTTTTTTTTTTTGAAATGATAAGTTGTAAAAATAATTCAAGAAAATGGAAAATGATTTTTAATAAGTACCCTAAGCAACATTACAACAATAATTATATTATGCTCACGCCTTGCAAATAATGCGACTAGTCCATACACCCATGTAAAATGTAGCCCATAAGGGACTAGGACTAATCCAAACGTAAACCCAATGTATGGAAAAACATGGTATATTTGCATTACAATGGAGAAGTATTAAAACTACTACATGGATCAGATAGTCCAATATTATTGACAGGGCGTAGACAGACAATCTAGCCTACTTCAAAAAGAAAAATTTGCTATTTTTGATCCAAGTAAATTTGGCTATTGTCTTGCAAATGTAAGATTCAAAGATTTTTTTTAAATATTTCTGTATGAGTACCAATAAATCGATAAATATTGAGGAAGAATCTGTAATTTAGAAGACATGATTTTCCTAAAAAAAATTAGGAACAAAAAATACACACATTTTTTTATTTTTTAATGTGAGTTTGGAAAATATGTGTTCGAAAAATTTGTATGTTTATTTCTTTAAAAATATTGCAACAACTTTTTTGCATTGTGCAAGCCACATACGCTACACAAATGAACACAAATGAACAAAATCCTCACAAAGACATGACAAATCCTCACAGACTGCAAGAGATCACTTTCTTATACCAGGAGTATAGGCAAATTTTGTTTAATATATTAATAGATTTTGAATACATTTTTTTGAATTCTCGTACCTCACAAAACTCTTTCAAATATTTATTTAACACAATGTAGTTAGCTTTCTAACACAACAAGATATGATATCTTATGAATTTAAGTATTAGAATCAGAAAGGTTATACAAGACAGATAGGATATTAAGCAATAGTAGGGTACACTATTTATTTATTTATTTAATTTAAGTCTATGGACAAATTCCTTACAGACTATCTTAATGTATTAACATAATAATTTATTTTTTTAAGCAAAGAAAGAACAATTAGTATAAACATTATTGATTTAAATATAATATGATATTGCTTTTTATGATATTTATGTTCAGAGAATAGTCGATAAAGTTATACATTTCATTGAAACAGCTGCATAATTTTCTTATTGGATCTGACATCGCAAAGTTTGTTCGGCATGTCCTGACATATAGAGGGTTGAAAAAACGAAGTGAACGTTGAGGAATATTAAAAGTAACGTTACTCAATAAAAATTCGGAATGTGTACTACCATTTATAAGATTAAACATAAAAGATATATTTAGCATCATTCGCCGGCTTTTTAACGTTGGTAAATTTATTTCAGCTAGTCTTGTTGAATATGAAGGTAATACCAGGCATCCTCTATAATCACTTCTTAAGCAGAAAATAAGAAATTGTTTTTGAACTGATTCGATACGATCATTATGAATATTATAGATCGGGTCCCAAATAATGCTGCCGTATTCCAAAATTGGTCTGACGAGCGAAGTAAAAAGACGTTTTGTGATTAAGGGATCGTTGAATTCTTTTGCCCATCTTTTAATAAAAGCCAGAACACTGCGGGATTTATTAACAGTCATCGTTATATGTTGAATAAACTCAAGTTTTTTGTCCAACAATATTCCCAAATCCATTATTTCACTAACATATTGTAAAGTACAGCCATCAATAACGTAGGAGTAAGCACACTTTTTTACTCTGGAAAATTGCATATGTTTGCATTTATTTAAATTTAGTTCCATCAGGTTAAGTTTACACCATTTGTCAAAATTATCCAGGTCATTTTGTAGATGTTGTTGATCACTAGGAAGTTTTATAGTCAAAAATAATTTTACGTCGTCTGCATACATCAATACATTACAATGTTGAATTGCTTCAGGCAAATCATTAATAAAAAGAAGGAACAAGATTGGACCAATGTGGCTACCCTGAGGAACCCCAGATTTTACATTGATTTTTCCCGAAACTGCAGTATTAAATTTTACATATTGAGTTCTACATGACAAATATGATTTGATCCAGCTCAGGAAGTTACTATTGAAGCCCATTAAGTCCAATTTTTTCAACAATAGTGTATGATTAACTTTGTCGAAGGCCTTACTGAAATCAGTGTAAATAACATCAGTGTGGTGTCCGTTGACAAAATCTCTATTAACTAATGTTGTTAAATGGAGAATGTTAGTCATAGTAGAGGATCCTTTCCGAAAGCCATGTTGACGTGGTGACAATAAGTCAGAAACTTGATGAGTGAGGCAATCCATTAAACATTTTTCAAAAAGTTTTGGAATATCACTTAGTTTTGCTATACCTCTGTAATTGCATATATCGGATTTATTTCCTGATTTAAACAATGGAATAATATATGAATCTTTCCAAACTTTCGGAAAGTAACCACACTTTAAAGAAGCGTTAAAGATGATAGATAAAGGTGTCGCCAAAGCAGTTGCGCAATTTAACTACACAAATAAAAAAATAAAGATTAATAATATAATAAACAGGAAAACCAGATATGATCTAAACAACAATTTGTATGCGCATGAAATATGCTGTAAAAACTTGAAATATGCCCTGGAAATTTTTAAAAATATACCCCCAAACAATTGGTAATTTAAAAACAAAATATTAAACAATTTAGTAACAGTTCCACTTAAAAAAAAAACAATCCTAAAATTATAATCGGTAAAACCTTAATTCACTCCATAGTATTTACAGAAACATTTTCGAGATTTTACCCTTTTTGGAAAAGATGGGCAGTCATGGGCTAAAAAATACAAAGTTATGTTAAGAGGTTAAAATTCATATAAGAGTTATTTGTGCCGAATATTACCTTGATATTAACATCCATATGACATTTTTTGTGTTAAAGAGTTTTTAGGGACGGTCGCTAAATTTTTAATAAACGTAAACATTTAAAAGGAAGTTAAAGCTATTTAGATACGTAAACTTTCGAAAACTAGTATACGTAGTATAGTAGACTCAATATATTTTAAATTAACGCTTCTTTAGTAAAAGCATTTGTAGCCGAGTTGTTAAGTTTTCGCCTGAGACTCATGAGGTTGCCAGTTCGAGTCTCAAACAGAATTTTTTTTTTTTTTTTATTTAATTGTTTTATGTTCTAAACAACGATTTCAAGATTATAAAACGAATTTCAAACATCAACTTTAGCAAAAGAGGAAACGGACTTAGGTACATAAATGTTTTGATTTTGTCATATTCTTCGGCATGAAAAGTTGGCGTGGCTCATTTAATATTTATTTATATCTTTCAAATGTATTGCAGCGTGTTTGATAAGCCTTAACTGTTTATTGCCATGTTTTATCTGATACTATTTGAATTTCTCTTATAATTTTATCCATATATTTTATATAACCAATTTAAAAATGCTGTACTTTTGAAATAAATTATAAAATTATATCAATCAGCTGCTCCTTGAATGTATTAGTAAGTTGGCATTTGGTTACAGCTGTACCTTTAATTAAGTGTTAACTTTTTATGCTGAAAGTATTGATCTGTGAATGCCTTAAATAAGTAGGAACTTAAAAAAATTAACACTTGGTGATAATATATGAATATGCGCCAATGAGTACCGGCAATAATTATACAGTAAATTTTATTGCGCTGCAAGTTGTTTGCAAATGATTTGGAAGTTGATTCCAGAAACGTATAATAAATATAACAAATTGGCATTCGAATGCGTGATTTCGATAGCGAAATTGTATAATAGATTTTCCTCTAAGCGATCTTGCAAACCGCTAACGATCGTACAGGTACTTCGATTCCCTTGTTTTTATAATTTTGTGTAGTAAGAAAATGCTCCGAAATTAAACAAAATTATTTAATGGCAAATGAAGGAATACGAACTTATTCCATCAAATTTTTTCAGACAAAAAACCTAAAGGACAATGTTGTTATACGTAGTCGTTAGTTTCCTCATATCTTGGGAGTTGCAGCCAGCATATATTTCAGAAGCATACAGTAGAGTCGGTAGTAGACAAGTCTTAGTAAATAAAGCTCGTATTATAAGTGGTATAAATTATTGTGTGATTCACAATCGCCTTAATATAGCATATACCCTGCCGGCACAAGCCTGATTGTTGTGATCCTATCAAGTCAAAGTCCTATTCATTTTTATATGCGATGAACAGTAACGCAAAGCATTTGTCATTGCGGTTGTACACAAACGTTTTGTACACAAATTTATTTCTGTTGCGTGTTTGATTTTCAAATACATTTAATAGCCGCTTTTTTGTTGATTTGATTTTCTCTTATCTTTTTTAATTTTACAATAAATTTAATTTTATTTAAATTAAGGAATAACAATTTGCGAAATATGAGAATTTTTATCTCTAATTGGGCAGAATTTATCATTCTTGTTCCTTCTTGCAATATATTTTTTCTATTAAAATTGTTTATGACTAAAAAAAAACTAAAATAAATGGCACTTAATTATATGAAATATTATGAGAAAAATAATAAATTTTGTTTTCATATTTCTTTTTAAAAAATAACTGTAGAAACAAAATATTCTACATTTAATTTTGGATCATACCCTCCACAATTTTTTTCCATAATTTTAGAAACCAAACATGCTTTGAAAATGGTCTGGTTTATTTCCATCATTTCATAAGTTAAGCAAAAATATAAGCATGTACTTTATTATAATGACAAAATGTTGTTAAACAAACACATTCTGTCCAAACGCTTTAGAACTGCCCAACTAGCTAGAATGTCGAAATTTTCAATGTTTCCAATCTGCTACAGTTTATTAAGGAAAGATGAAGATGGCGGTAGTTATAATGAACATATAATTTATAGTTTTCTTTCTTTGGCTATGTGAATTGAGTTGATATAAACAGCGAAATTCCATTAGTTCCCACTGAGAAAAAATCTTAATTGAAAAGGTTTGTTTAGTTCTTTTAGCCGTAAGTATGAGAAATTAATAACCCTCTTTGCTTTATGGCAATATTTAATTTATTTTTTGTTATGATTTATTAACAAAACAAATTTGCAGAAAACTAATTTTCCAAAGGTAATTACATTTCTGGTAAAATTCAGAATAATGAGTATAAAATAAATTTCTACTCACTGAGATGTAAAAAGTTCAAAAATACGGAAAAGAAAATAACTAAATTGTTTAACACATGGAAAAAACCGTCAAGCTAAATTTTATATTTTTTTATAAAATCAAGTCCAAGGCGAATTCATACAATGAAAATATTTTAACGTTGTGTCAAAAATTATACAACACTGTAGTAAACAATTCAAACAAATTTTTCATTTTGTTTTTAATTTTAAATTGTGTCAAGGCCCATGTATCAGGTCTGCTTACTTGTACAAAAACAAAAAACGATTATTTTTAGTTGTCAAAAAATTTACTACCACATATACAAGCAAAAGGAAAAAACGTGTATGTGTGGCATACTATAAACGTAAACAAACGTATTCATGCACATGTAAGCAAAATGTAAACAACTTTTGACAACTAAAAAGAACATAAGCAATGATCATCAGGCTGCTTGCGCAGACCTTTTCAATGGGCCTTGAATTGTGTGTTTTGAAATTTAATAAATTTTCTGCAAGGCCCACGATGTCGACAAGAACTTTTATTTCGCTTATTTATATTGAAAGCAAAAAAAAAATAAAATAAAATTTGTTTTTGTTTTCAATACAAATATACGAAAGAAGATAATAGAAAAAAAGGAAAAGGAACTCGGAAAATACATGATATTTTTCCAGTTATAATTCCCATTAATGTGAGAGTTAACCCCAAAATGATTTGAGAATACTTTGACTTTTGTCTACTCATTTTGGAAAAAAATTGGAGCGAAAATAAATGCTTTACATTTTTTTTGGATTTTTTGGACAATAATAATATTGATTTTGGAACGGAAATACCTTAACTTACTAAATTGGACTTGGTGTTCTTAACCTTCCATGATGGTATTGGTAGTTTAATAAAGAAGGGGTGATATTTTCCAAAAATAATACAAGGCTTACAACAATTTTATACCTTACTTTACTCTTGAAAATGTGTTATACAAATTATACAAGTAACTACAGAAGGCTCATGTGTATGTTTAAATAGAAATTTATTTAATTTTCCTGATAATGATTAACAAAGTTGGACGAAATATTTGACTAAACAAATTAAATAAAACCAAAATGGCAGAGTTTTAATCTTTATTAAAACCAAATATTCACAATTTAGAAAATAGGACGCCTGATGTTCTTTGCCTCTATAAATTCAGTGGTAAAAATACTAAGTACACCTGATGCCCTTTAAGTCTAAGCAAGTTGGACTTGGTGTTTTTTAACACTTTTCTATCTCGAAAACTACATTAGATAATACGAATGGGAATTCACACATCGATAGAGGAAAAATTCTGATCCAACAGTATACAAAATTGATTAACTTTTAAAACATACTAAGGTGGGCTAAAGTGTGTTGCAAAACTAGTGATTGTAGCATAACTCGTTTCTTTCGAAAATTCGGAGCAAAACTCGTTCGTTCCAAAATTAAGTCTATTATGCTTCTATATTTCTGTTGGTTTCAATATTTCAAATGTTTAGTTATTATTCAAGAATGGCATAACACTGAAGAATCAAAAAGTTCAACTAATTAGCTCCATGAAATCGGGCGCATTTTCGCAAAATTCGAATAAAGTGTATAGAACGAGTTTTGCATATCACCTACTTATATGTAAATAACAACATATACGTAAATTTATGTATATTAATCAATAATTAAAATAAAATTAATGAGAATTTTAAGCAATTCAAATTCAAACGACCAGAATATTGTTGCTTTCGTATCATATTTATTATTTTTTTAACCAAGTTTTTCTCTGCGTGTATTTAATCATGTTTTGTATAAACATATGCAACGCGGGCTATTACCAAGTACTTCAACACTTATTAGCACGTACTTCGGATCCTATATGCACTTCTTTGTGCTGCTGTTTTGTTATCTTTGTTTTTGAATCATAATTTTTTTATTTTTGTTTGTTTTTAAGATTTTTTTTTGGCCTTTTGTAAGTCTTAAAGCGAAGAATTCCATTTCTATACATGCATGAATTTCTTATATACATTTTTTTTTAGAAAATTTAGACAAATAAAAGACAACTAAAGTAAAACGTTACTATTGTCGCTTAAGTATGTGTAATTCTTTGTCTTGGTTGAACACAGAATTCCTAACCAATCTTCAGTTTAAAGCACAGAATTGCCGGGTATTTGAATTGAGGGAGGATCTTTAATGAAGATTGGAATTATAATCTCTCATGTGAGTGACGTGCACGAATTCTGAGAGTGACTTCTGGCCAGGCAATTAAAGCAATAGCCAAGGTTGCTTACAACTTCTCGTCTCCTTTCTACAGTCATCCTTCTAAACTTCCGGCAGCCCATCAAGCCATGGTAACCCCGGCATAGCACGCAATAATACACTTCCAAATCCCTTAGTTGGCGACTAGTATTTCTTCTAGGGCTACGACTTGGGCTAGGCACCCTGGTGGCCGTCAATCTGCGATTAGACCTATGACTAAACAGGGATGAAATAACAACAAGAAAACCAAGTTAATTAGTGAGGGATAGGAAATTCTTTTAGGATGTGGTCAATGAGGATTATAGGAATATTACGTTAGTGCATTATAAACAAAGGCTAGATGAAGGTTAGCTAACAACTTCATATAGGTTAATTCAATTAAAGGTAATGGGTTTTTTATTTACTGGTAACATCAATAAGAGTTATGGCAGAATGTGTAGATTTCATTTTTTATTAGTTACTCAAGAAAGGAAGGTAGCATAGCTTTACTATGGGTCTAATTATTATACCAGATGATGTCCGTATCTCTGCAATACGAGATTTTGCATCAGAACCAGAAAAAGTTTTCTCGATTCTACCTAGACGCCATTCGTGGGGCGGTAGTAAGTCGTCCATTACGACTACAAGGTCGCCTACCTGACGGTTTGGAGCGGTATTCTGCCACTTATAGCGTTTATGTAGGGACTTTAAATACTCTTCTTTCCATCTCACGGAGAATTGGTGATGAATGGCTTTCAACTTTTCCCATCTATTTATAACAGACATATTTTGGCATGATTGCTCGGGAAAAGCCATTAATGGAGCACCTCTTAAAAAGTGCCCGGGAGTTAGAGCTGTCACGTCCGATGGGTCCTCTGAAATGGCAGAGATTGGCCGAGAGTTCAGAACACTCTCAATTCGAGCCAGTATTGTAGAAAATTCTTCGAAGTTGAATTTGTGAGCACCCGCTATCCTCTTAAAATGAAACTTAAAACTCTTTACAGCGGCTTCCCATAGGCCGCCCATATGCGGAGCGTGAGGCGGTATAAACCTCCATTCAAATCCATGAGACATATATTTTTGTGCTATATCTTCAGCTGCTCCTCGCAGAAATGCCGCAAATTCCCTCTCAAGAGCCCTACTGGCGCCCAGAAAGTTCTTTCCGTTGTCCGATGTGACCCTATGGGGGAGGCCCCGCCTCCCGACGAAACGAGCAAATGTGGCCTGAAACGCCTTCGAAGATAGCTCAGAGCATGCTTCCAAGTGAATAGCTCTAGTACTAAAGCATACAAAAACGGAGACGTACCCTTTTACGTATGTCGATTTGCGCAATGGAGAAACTTTGAGCTCAAATGGCCCCGCAAAGTCAACGCCTGTTGTGTGAAATGGCGGCGATAAAGTGCACCGTTCAGGTGGCAACGGAGCCATAATTTGCTTACAGGATTGTTGTCTCTGTATAATGCAAACTTTAAAATTGCGAATTATGCCCTTTACCCTGGGTTTAAGTCTCGCTATAAAATATTCTGTTTGTATCATTCTGCACATTTGGCTGCACTCCGCATGGTACAGGAGTTCGTGCAAGTATTTCAAATAAAGAAAACAGAAGTGCGAATTACCTGGTAGTATTACAGGGTAGCGCTCATTGTATGGAAGAGTTGACTGAACTAATCTACCATTTGCTCTTATAATTGAATCTGCGTCCAAAAATGGATTTAATGGTTTTAGGGCACTTTTATTTTGCAAATTTTGAGAGGCTTTCAGACATTTATAATCCTCGGGATAAAATGCCTCCTGTGCCAAAACTATTAGTCTTGTTTTTACAAATTTAATTTCCGACTGTGACAGATTTACCTGTTGCCTGGATTGAGATTCTCCCCCTTTACCTTTCCTGCATTTGTTACAAAATCTGAATATATAGCATATGACTCGTAAAGCCCTGCCATAAGACGAAAACCTACTCAGAATTTCACTGTCTTCAACCTCGGCATGTAGCGTGTGGGTTTGCCCTTCAGGTATTTCGGAATTTTTCAGAGGATTTCTCCTTGGCCATTCTGACGGAGGATTAACAAGCCATGATGGTCCATGCCACCAGAGTGAATTATGAGCTAAGTCCTGGGGCCTGCAACCTCGGGTTCCAAGATCCGCAGGGTTGTCGTGAGATGACACGTGATGCCATTTAGCACCTGACACTAACCCATGAATTTGAGATATTCTATTAGCGACATATGTATGTTTCCCATGTAGATGGGGGTTTTGACAGCTAACCTAATGTTATAGACGAGTCAGTCCACAAATGAATCTCCTCTGGATTAAAATCCAATAATGAAATAACATAATTCATGAGTTTAGCCAGTAGAACTGCTCCACTGAGTTCCAGTCGAGGCAGAGAAACTGTTTGAATAGGGGCTACTTTACTTTTTGCCACCAACAAATTAATGAACGTCGTATGGGAATTAGTCTGACATCTTATATAAACTGTGGCACAATATGCCGTCTTAGATGCATCTGAGAAACCGTGCAATTGCGCCTTGTCGGAGGGACAGTATTGTACCCAGCGACTGATCGAGACCATATCAACCTGTGATAGATCTCGAACAAGTTCGTTCCACTTTTGCAGCGATTCTTCCGACACTTCTTCGTCCCATTCTAGGCCTTCCAACCAAAGTTGTTGAATTAATGTTTTTGCCCTTATAACAATCGGCGCGAGCCAACCAGCAGGATCGAACAATTTTGCCACAGATGACAGAATCTGACGCTTAGTAATTCTTGTCGCTTGATCAATTGGATCAAATTTATAAGAAAATGAGTCTGATAGCGCATTCCACTTTATACCAAGGGTTTTGGTAGAGCTAGCATCGTGGAAGCGTAGAAAATCAGAATCATACAAGTCTTCCTTTGGAATATGAGCTATCAATTTGGGATTATTTGCAGTTATTTTCTTTAGGGAAAATCCAGCTGACTGCAGCACAGTCATAAGCTGTTCTTGAGCTGACAAAACCTCCCCCAACGAGTAACCTCCAGATAGAATGTCATGCTTTTGGGTAAGCAGACTCGGAATCAGATGCTAGTTTTAAAAGGGTCCGAATTGCTAAATATGGGGCACAGTTTACTCCGAAAGTTACTGTTTTTAATTCATAATCCTTAATCGGGCCATCATCTTGAGGCTGAAATAAAATCCTCTGAAAGGGTATATCAGCAGGATGTAACAATATCTGACGATACATTTTTTGAATGTCGCCGTTAAAAACGTATTGATATTTCCTCCAATTGAGTATTATGGAGATCAAATCACTTTGCAGCGTGGGGCCTGTATATAGAATGTCATTTAAAGAGAATTGTGATTTTGACTTCCTAGAGGCATTAAATACAACTCTGAGTTTAGTTGTCTTGTGTTCCGGGCGGACTACGCCGTGATGTGGTAAATAAAATGAACCATATTTACCGTTCGAGTTAATTTCCGTAGATTGCTTTTCAACCATATGACCCAGAGTGAGGTACTCATTTATAACAGCCTTATACTGTGATCTAAGGTCGGGATCTTTGGCTAGGGTTTTTTCCATGCTTGCGTACTGAGCCAGGGCTATGAATCGCGATGATCCAAGAAATATTTTTTCGGGATACTCAGGCTTGAACGGTAGCCGTACAATGTATCTACCATTTTCATTACGTGTTGTTGTTTCATTATAAAACTTTTCACAAAAGTCATCTTCCGATGACCTTGAGGGAGCTGCTGGAATTTCTTCTTGTTCCCAGAACTTTTTCAACAGCGTATTTAGTTCAGAAACTTCTGTAGGAACAACCGTAGTTGTGAAGGTCTGAATCGATTGTGTTTTTATAGGACCACTGAGTACCCAGCCAAAGATTGTATTATAGGCTGAAGTTTGACCGCAAACATTTTTTCTCATACCTTCAATATTTAAAGAGTGTTCGTAATCGTTTCCTAAAATTAGATCTATCTGCGAAGATTTGTTAAACGTTGGATCTGCTAGGTCTAATTCAGCCAAATCGGTTGAGTAAGGTATTTCAAAAGTGCATGCTGGAAGTCTATTTGTCACTTTTGGCAGCACTATGGCTTTAATTGGGACTCTCAAGTTATACCTTTTGGCGTATAAAATGAATTCGCATTCTTTGGTTGCCGTTTGCTTTTTCCCGCCAATACCGATTATTTCGAAATGTGACTTTCCGTAGGGTAGCTGTAGGCGATTACGAATTCTTTCTGTTAAAAAGGTTCGTTGGGAGCCGGGATCAATTAGCGCTCTAATTGTAAAAAGATCACCTTTGTGCTCTATTTGCATCAATGCAGTGCGCAGCAAGATATTTTCATTGCTCGTGGAACAATTAGCTTGATACTGCCTTGAGGTGCTAGGATCCTGGCTATCTCTCCTAGTGATTTGAGTACTATTTTGAGTTGTATGGTTGGGATTAGTGGCAGATTCTCTATCTTGTGAGCCTTGAGCCAATTGATTAGGGTTTTGTGGCCTTTGTCCCATATGCAATAGGGTGTGATGAGGCTTCTTGCATTGAAGGCACGTATGTTTGCTCTTACAATTGGATTTAAAATGAGAAGATGCTAAACAATTATTACAAAATTTATTTTTAAACACGTAATCCACCCTTTGCTGTACCGTAAAGGCTCTAAATTTCGGGCAAATTCTCAAAGAGTGATTTTCTTTACACAATTTGCATGACAAACTTAAGTTGTCTTGTGATACGTATGTGTGTACATCAGGGTTGGATATGTCTTTTAGTGTGAAACTATCTTTTGTAATTTTTATACTATTGAGCCGCTCTACTGCCTCATACCTATCCACAAGGAATTGGGACATTTGGGTCCACTTGGGAAGTTCACGTGGCGAAGTAAGGGATTGCTCCCATAAAGAAAGTGTTACGTGTGGCAGTTTAGTTGAGATGAGTCGAATCAGAATAGGGTCCCAGCTCTCCACGTCGACGCCTAGCGTTCTGAGAGTTGCCAGGGAATCATTAACTGAAGATTGAATTCTTCTAATTGACTCGCTATCTTCATTTTTTGCGGAGGGTATATCAAATAGAATTTTAATTTGGTTATCAACCAAAACTCGTTTATTTTCATATCGAGTTTTAAGGGCATTCCACGCTAATTCGAAGTTATCATTTGAAAGAGGGTATCTTTTTACGATTGCGCCTGCTTCACCCCTTGTCTTATTTCTTAGGTGATATAGCTTAGTAACAGGGGTTAGCTTTGGGTGACTTATGTACACGGCTGTGAACATGTCACGAAATGATGGCCACTGTTCATAGCTGCCCTTAAAAATCTCAGTATCACATGGTGGCAGTTTTATGCATATGGAGCTATCAGGGAATAAACTAGGATTAGGGTGAGAATAGCGGGAAGTCGACTGAAACACTGGTATTTGAGAACCCTCTATTCGGCTCATCTTAAGCAAGTCATTCATTTGAGAATTACAATGGAAGTAAGTTTCGGAACACATATTGTATTCCTCTTTGGCCTTTGCCCTGAATTCAGTATCAACTGATGCATCATGGGTTAGCATTACTTTTCTATAGGACTCTTTTAAATTCGCCCATGCTGACTCTAGTTCCCTTAATTTTACCTCAAGTATTGACTCGTTATGATCTTCAACCGTGTTATTATTCAATGTCTCACAAAATTGCATTAAATTACCACAATCGAATAAAAATTGTTCCTTATATAAGGGACTAAAAGCGACGCTTGATGTTTCGGTTGTTGAAGTCATATTGTGGACAGTGAACTAAATGAGCCAAAATTTAGAAATTGGTTGTATTAATTAGGATTCTTGCAAGAGACCAGAATTCGCTTACTATTGAGAATTTCAGATATGAGCTAAAGAAACACGAGTTGAGATATAACTATTGGTTTTACTAAAGAATACGGTACTAAATTTATTTTATTGCCGCAAATTTATTAACTTCAGTTGCATAGGGTTGTCTATATTATCTTTCACGAGTTTGGGCTACGGAATAGCCAAATGCCAATTTTCCAGCTTAATGGATAATATAGATTTCTTAATGTATTGCGAATAGGGCTATAAAATAGAGCTAGATACTGGTAATCTAGTTAATTTGTAATAATTATTAAGAATTTTCCTTTTTTCTTTTTTCAGTTTGGGGCTATATTAGGTTAGCACTAGATATGGATGTCTAGTATTCTTGTATGAGTTCAGAAGAATCTTAAAAATTTTGGGGCTACCTGAGTATAGCACTAGATATGGATGTCTAGTATCACGTGTCAATTCTTCCAAATGGTTTTTTTTTCATAGCATTCTATGTTTAGGGCCTAATGGTAGTAGGGACTTGTTTAATTTAATGTACAAATAACTCACAGAAAATTTGGGTACAGTTTGCGTATTGGGTTAACGCTTAATCGTAATTTATAAGAGATTCATATTAACAATATTTCAAATATCAACCAATTGATTTAATTGTTCAATAAATTTTCCCTTTCAATTGTTTACGACAACTCTGATAAAAAAAACAATTGTTTATTGTATAGAAAACCAAAATAATTTTTATTTTATTTATTTAATTTTATTGTATAACATAAATAATTCAATTTTTTAAATTAAAGTTTAATTTCTTGATTTAAACAAAAAATATAAATTTTATTTTAAAATTAGTGATTTATACTCTTTTAATAGCTCCCACATTATTTAGAGTGTGCCACCAAGTGTGCAAGCGAGTGTATACCTTTACTTATGGGAATATGTTATGTATATTCCACGATACTTCCCAACAATCGGTCTGTTCTTGCACTAAGAATGTACAATTATTCTGGGTTTGAAATTTCCTTTATTTCCTTAGTTCTGTTTGATAAATTTGCAACAGTTTATCATAAATAAATTATTTATAAAATAATAAAAAGTGTGTGTAAGGGTATACGAGGGTAAGTTTGAAAATTCTTTTGTATGCGAATTTAAGGGTGGGTAATGACTTCGATCACAAAGTAATAATTCGAATTGTTTTTCTATTTGTCTCTTAATTTATGTAATTCTTTTCTATTTTGGTTTGTTTTTACTTTAATTTAATTTCCAATTAAATAAATCAAAGAGTAAAATTAAACAAACACACGCACAATTCGAATAATTCAAGAATTTTCATTATTTAAGAGCAAACTTTAATATCACACGAACAATTATGAAAAGAGAAATTTCATTGGTACCGCTTACAAACTTGAATATTAACCCTGCATGCCCAGTGTTAGTCGTTTCGACTAATATTATTTTGTTAATGTATGTAGCTAAAACTGAAAAAGAACAAAAATTGATCTCATTTAAAATAAACTTAAAATTAAACCAAATATAAGAAAGTTTTATTTTTCTGTATACAAATGCACAGAATTTTACTTTTTTGGTGCCTTTTTAAAAATTAGGCTAATCGTTGGCATCATAGAATTGAATTTTCGAGATGGTAGTCGAATCAACTAACATTGGGCGTAACGCATAAAAAATAACCTTAAGCATGCAGGGTTAAATTTTGGTGGTTGATATTACTTCCAGCCAATGTAGAAAATAATAACAACAGAGACAACTTTACTTAAGAGAATTTAAAAACATTTACAATGAAAAGAGAATTTTCATTTGTACCGCACACAAACTTGAATATTAAATTTTGGTGGTTGATATTACTTCCAGCCAATGTAGGAAATAATAACAACAGAGGCAAATTTACTTGAGAGAATTTAAACACATTTACAATGAAAAGAGAATTTAAGGGAAATTGCATTAAATTTTAAAGTACTCCGCGCAAATTAACTTTTTAAACAAGAGTTTTCAATTTATGTATATATACATACGTACATACATACATACATACATATGTACATAAGTGTATATTTATGCTTGCCGTGACATAATATATTTTCAATACGCATGCATAATTTTTTTTTAACAACAAATTTTTAAATATGTACCTGGTATCCAACACAAACATACAACAACTGCGGTTATTTCTCTTTTAGATTTCTCTTCGTTGCTTTAAGTTGAACGATTTTGTTTTGACAAATTTTAACGGGAGTTTCTTCATTTATTTAATTCCTGATGCACAAAAAAAATTTTTCTCATGTACATAAACAGGGTAATCCACTAAGTGCTATTATTTCAAAATCTCCCCTGTTCTTTAAAAACTTGAGGTTCTTTCACTTTGGTAAATCAAGTGGAATTTATGTAGGTACCTACGATATTTATTTTCCTTTTTTGATTTGAAGATTTTCTTTTTTTTTCACCATGGGCTATGGTTTGTACATAACTACCGTAATTCCACTTTTAAAATGTTAATAAAAAATTCCGTTACACAGTAAACTTTGGTTTTACGAAACCTACATACATATTCCTGTATTTACACAATTGCCTCTTTTATTTACACATGTACATATGTACATAGGTACGTATTCTAATTTTTTCCGGAAAATTTTAATATGTATTTACCGTTTTTTCGCACTAGGAACAATATTTTTTCTCCTTTTCCTTTTTTAATTCACGAACCTTTATTTTCCCGGAATTTTTTATTTTTGTTTTTTAACGATTTTAATTTATACCGCGTTTGCTGTTTGTATGTTTGTTTTTTGTATGTATGTTATTATGTATTAAGAAAAAATTTTAATATTTAAGTTTGTTCTTTACTCACTGTTTGATGTTTTTACTTTGACTGATGATTTAAATATTTTGGATTTATGATTTACCTCATTTCTTGTTGTTTTGAGTTGCTGCGTTTTGCAATTTTTCTCACTTGTTAATTATCGCTCTTTTGGTTGTTGTTGTCGAAGGACCATGTAATTCTTTGTCTTCGTTGAACACAGAATTCCTAACCAATCTTCAGTTTAAAGCACAGAATTGCCGGGTATTTGAATTGAGGAAGGATCTTTAATGAAGATTGGAATTATAATCACTCATGTGAGTGATTATAATTGTAGAGTTGAGGGTAAAAGAAATAAGTAAATAGAGATAATTAGTTATTTCTTTTAGCATGTACTAATGGCAATTGAGTATAATCACCTTTTGGGTTATGGAGTTCCTTTCCAGCACAGCTAAATTGAACAACACTAACGTATGTAGCTTTGGTAAGTACAACTTTATTTATTTTTTAGGTATTTTTAGGATTAAGTAGGTAAATATTAAAAATTCAAATAATGGTAAGTATGTATGTATAGTTAACAAAAGTAGATTTAGGTTTAGATTAATTTACAAAGAAGTTAATTTACAAAGAAGCTACTTGTTTGCTCTGTTGCTAAGGGCTCAATGTCGTGATACAAACAAAAAAAATCTTAAAAACCGTCTTCGGTTTATAAAAAGCCGAACCGGTTTGGAATAATTCCGTTTTTTAAGTACTAAATATTTTCCTTCTTCACAATAAATTTAAGGTTTTAAGTTCAGTACATTTAAAACTATAAATGCAATTTATATTTTTTAGGGTTGACACTGTATAATTTCATATTTGACATTTAATTTTGATTTCTACTATTACATTTTACATTATATTTTACAGATTGTTATTTTTTGATAATTCAATACAGGATTTTTTTTCCTTTTTTAATTCAATTACTTCATATTTTACATGTTTTTTATATTGTTTAAATGCAAGTTTAAACAGTATGTTTTCAGACATTTAATTTCGGAATTTTATAACAATATAAATTAACTTCAGCTATCTTCATCTCCTTAGGAGATATTAAAAGTTTTTGCTTTTTATATCCTGTAAAGTTTGAAGTTGAAGAAATTGGAGAAAACCCATTAAATAAAATCATATTGTATATGCCAGCCAAAATATATGATTTTTATTTGCACGTCTTTCTCACCTCAATGGCCATAAAGTTGATTTGGTTTTTCATAAACGGCAAAAATTATATCTGTTTATGGACACATTTTAGTGTAAAAATAATTAGATTTTTAATGTGCTCTTTTATATAGAATAAAGTGCTTGTGTTCCCTTATAATTGAAATGCCAAATTGTTGGGTCTGTACTTCTTTATATTAAGGACGTTCTTCTTCACTGAAATGAAACAAGTGCTAGGCAACATTTTAATTAAATTTGTCCAAAATATAACACATGTAACTCGTATTTCATATTTAACAACATTAGTGCAGTTCGTAACGGTTTTAGGCGTTAAAGGCTCACACAACCAAGAACAATTTCTATTTTTTTTTAGTGATTGTGTAGACGAACACAACCTTTAATACCGTTCGTAACTATTTTCAAGAAAGAACCGAACATTATTTAATGTTCTGGGGGCCGTATTTAACCTCAAATATCCCTCAGCGTTATCGAAAATTTGGACAATTGGAGGGAGGTGTGCCGCCGAAGTCACAGCGGCCATTTGGCCGATATTTTGTTCCATGCATAATTAAACCATAGCAATATTATTATAATAAAAAGAAATTACAAAAATTTCGAAAAAAATGTTGTTTTATTCAAAATCAACATCGGCCCTTTAAATTTAACCACCCTTTATCTGATTAATTTCTTTTTCGATATTTGGAACAGTTAAATTAAACATGACGTATTTTAATTGGCATCAATTTTGTCATTTCTATCAGATTTTCTTGAAAATTGTTTTTTCTATTTTCTTTTATTCCAGAGATTTTTGTGAAGTCAACAATAACTTTCAATAAAATTTAATGATGATTATACAATTACAAACAACATTTATGAAAATTATTAAAAGGGATCGAAAAATTGTTTTCGCAAAAAGTTTTTATTTGCTAAAAAAATTGGGTAGTCAAAGTCAACCTATACTCAAGGAACTTAATGGCGAGTAAGCCCTCTTATTGGAAACACTTGCAGATGTTGTGACACACAAAAAAAAATAAACAAATTTATGTACGTACATTTAAGATTCTGTATCATTAATAAAGTAAATCGAGCATATAAAACGGGGTTTTCATAAATTGTTTTTACTGTAGTAGCTGTCGTCGACAAAAAAAATCAAAATTGTGAATAAATCTCTGTTTAGTTGTGGTCTTCTTTTATAGGAGCATTGAATTATTTAATTGTTTTGTTCTTTCCCTGTCGGACTTTGAGTTAACTTAAAACTAACTTATTGTCAACCAGAAATGAGTCACAGGTGACTAAAAAGCTGGCTCATTTCCCTTGTTAAACTCTATTCAGTTTTTACACGTAGTGTCATCAGAGCGAGTCAGTACTCACTCACTCTGCATAAGTTTCAGCTAACCACAAGCTAGCTCATTATGAGTTAGCTTGTAGTGCATAAAGTAAGGGTGCACTATGAGTTAAGTATAAATTGACTAACTTATAGTTGGGTTTAACTAGGCAGCTTGTAGTTCATCAGAACAAGTCAACACTCACTCCACCCTTCATATTTATATTATTATTAACTAATTATGTATGTATATATTTTTATTAATATTTATAATAAATTTTATGTATTTAACATAATAGAATCTGGGAATTTATTTCTCATGGTGAGTACATTTCCCTGTCGGACTTTGAGTTAACTTAAAACTAACTTATTGTCAACCAGAAATGAGTCACAGGTGACTAAAAAGCTGGCTCATTTCCCTTGTTAAACTCTATTCAGTTTTTACACGTAGTGTCATCAGAGCGAGTCAGTACTCACTCACTCTGCATAAGTTTCAGCTAACCACAAGCTAGCTCATTATGAGTTAGCTTGTAGTGCATAAAGTAAGAGTGCACTATGAGTTAGGTATAAATTGACTAACTTATAGTTGGGTTTAACTAGGCAGCTTGTAGTTCATCAGAACAAGTCAACACTCACTCCACCCTTTATATTTATATTATTATTAACTAATTATGTATGTATGTATATATTTTTATTAATATGTATAATAAATTTTATGTATTTAACATAATAGAATCTGGGAATTTATTTCTCATGGTGAGTACATTTATTATACATATAAATTTTCATATTATTCGAATGTGTATTCTAAGTCAAATTACAATTCAATTTAAATTTTTTTCATTTTATGAAATAACTTGACAAATTTTTCTCTGTTTAATGAAAACAAAAAAATATTTCAACAAAATAAAGTTTCACCTGTATGTTTTTTAATTTTTGTTTATTTCTGTATCAGATTTGAGTTATTTCGAAAGTTAGTTAAAAATGAGTTAGTTAAAAGTCAGCCTTATTTTGAGTTAGCTCATAAAAGTCCGACAGGGTTTGTTCTTTTTTGTACATACAAAAATATAACAAATTATTACTTTTATTCTTACATACATATGTACATATGTATGTAAATATATCGCTCATTTGCTGCAACAACGACATAAAATCGCAAATTTTTTTTTATATCATTTATTTATAGTAAACCATTCTTATTAGGATACTGTAAACCCAACTTTTGAGAGAAGAATAAAAAATTATTTTTCCATTATATTGTATGTAAATTTAAAGCTTCAAATTCGTTTTATGTATTTTTTTTTATTTTTGAGTTGTGACGACTTTGCAATATATATGCAGCGATATGTAGTCATGTATGTATGTTTATAAATAAATAATAATTGTCATAATGGAATAAAATTAAAACAATATCCTTATGATGTGATTAATCAGAATGATTGATTATTTCATATGTTATTGTATGATGTATTTAAACGAAGGCCAAAGGAAATACTTATGACCCATATTAAAATGAACAATGATAAATGACGATAAACTTTATTATCTGCTATTAGTTACAAGAAATTAACTATACTGCAACCAAAACTATTAACATCGACAGCGACCAGATTTGATACCAACCAGTATTTAAAATATTTTTTAAGAGTGTTTTCCGTTTGGTACCCAGATTTAATTCTGAACCTGCAAGAACATAGATAAGTTATGAGGTTAATTTTCATATAAGAATTAAAAGTTTGCAATGTTATCTAGACTTTAATGCGCCCACTAAGACAAGAGATATTGTAACGATATCGAAGCGATATCATACAGGTGATAAAAAGTATCACAAGTGATAATCCGAAAACGATATCGTTTTGACATATTATTAATCGTTTTAAATAATAGTATATAATATAATAATCGCCGTAAGATATAATTTCGTTTTCGCTATCATATCGTTCTATTGGTACCTGATGAGGTGACAAATTCTTTAATAACTTCATTAAATTGGCTTCAGTTAAAATTTTAACTCACTATACAAATTGTGAAGACGAAAAAAAAACTAAAAATTTTAATTTTAATTTTATTTTCGATATAAACTTTAAAAACAAAAGCACTTAAACATGTAATTTTTATTAAAAACCTTAAGGTACCAAGATACTGTCAAAAATTAACGAAAAGCCATTCAAATATATTTAAAAGAACAAAAACATTCGGTTCCGTACGGAATATGCGATGAGTTTCACACTTTACTTAAGCAACTTACAGTTCCATAGAATTTAACAAAAAGTTTCCTTAAGTTCAATATTGTTTGGCACATAAGATTTACATGTATTTGCACATTTGCTAAAGTAACATTATGCACATTCTGGTTGGGACTAACGGTGTTTACAAAAACAGATTTACATGAGTACTTGCCGTGTCGTGGTGGATCGTAACCACTCGGAGAAAAACAATGACATAGGTAAGTTTTGAATGTATAATCCGGCAAAATTTGATAATCGCCTCTAATTTAAAAACTATTTAACCTCCACTGCTATTGGGAAATAAAACTTCTTTTGAATCGTATCTGCACCAAGGGACAGTCCTCCCTCGGGCCGAGCTGTCCCACTATTAGTGACGTATCAGCCCTTTAGGGGCCTTTAAGGAATATCCCTTCAAGCGACCTTGGGATTAAATCACAACCACAATCTCCTTTAAAGACAGGCAGCATATTCCAAAAGAATCAATTTAATGGAGGCCTCAACCGATAGTCAGACCGGTGCCGTGTCACGAGAAGCTACTGACTCCCGTGGTACCAGCTAGGATCTCTGGTTAGCGGCAATCTCAAGAGATCTGTTAATTTTGACCGGATCCCAGGCTGTATCCGCCTTGAACCGGAGGATGGAACACCTTAAGGTGAAATATCCTTGAGATGATCCCTTCAACTGCCGGAGGGCAAAGAACTTCAGCAAAGTGTTTGCATTACTACAGATTTATTTTTACAAGGTGGGCCAAAAGAAATCACCGTATTGGAGAATGCTATAGTTTTTGTAAATTGCGCCAAATGTCAATTCGGTTTTGCCATTTGTGTAGTGGACAAATGCAGAACACAAATCATCAAACCATGAATCGGTTTACTACGCAAGAACGCGGAATTTTTAAGGAAGTATTTCCAGTTCGAAATATCTCTATTTTTGGTGACTTGCACTGGCCGGAAAGATTATGTGATTTTACCGCTACATATTTGTTTTTATCTGTTTTTTTAAATCGCGGGCATAAGTAAATAATGCCCAGTTTTCAGGATTGATATTAAAACACATTTATTTTTAAAATCGATTTAAATACAAAATTCTTTTCTTCACTAAAAACTTAAATCAAACTTAAGTCACCGATGTGGTACACTTAATTTCAACTTAAGTTTCCATTGTAATATTTTAGCAAGGTGGCCTGAATATCACAAAAATACAACAACAACAGGCAAAGCATTAACAGTCAGCTGTTTTTTCAGACCACCTTGTAGATAATTACACTTTTTTATATTTTTTTCTTGTATTTAGTAGTGCTACCATACTTTTATCTTAATTAAATAAGACTTTTCAAATAAAACTCAAAAACACAATCTGTTTTAAATACGATTTAAGTTTGTTATGAAAATTAACTTAATATAGATTTAAATACAGATTGATTTTTTGAGTTTTATTTGAAAAGTCTTATTTAATTAAGAAAAAACTATGGTAGCACTACTAAACACAAAAAAAATATCATAAAAAAGTTAACTTATTTGCAAGGTGGTCTCAAAAAACAGCTGAATGTTATTGCTTTGCCTCTTGTTGTTGGTTGTATTGTTCTCATATTGAAGCCACCTTGCTAAAATATTACAATGGAAACTTACCCTGCAAATAATAGGACCAGTCCAAACACACGTGTAAAGAGTAGCCCACAAGGGACTAGGACTAGTCCAAAAGTAACCCAAACGTATGGAAAAAACATGGTATATTTAACATTACGATGTCCTAGGGCAGGACCATATAACCCATCTTTGGCCTACAAAGGAGTAGTTTTAAAACTGCTCCATTGTGAACACAAGAGGATTAGTTTTTACTTCGTTTAAAAACGAAAACATGTCGTTAAAAGACGAAGACATGTCGTCTCACTACAAACACTTTTTAACAATGACATGGTCCATGCTTGCATTACATCGGAACAGTCCATGGAGTAGTCCATTTCATGAAATTGGATGAAATTAAGTGTACAAACTCGGTGAATTAAGTTTCATTTAAGTATTTAGTGAAGAAGAGAATTTTGTATACACAACGATTTTAAACATAAATGTGTTTTAATATCAATCCTGAAAATTGGGCAATAAACTCTTAAAGCCCTTAAGGAGAGTATTCGCCAAGAATGTGAGAAATAAATACAAATACAGCATTACAACATTGGCTTATAATTTTTTACCATACTTGGGCGTACTGCAGTACAAAAATATTGCATTAAAAATTCCTTAACTAGTAAAGTTTTACTGATTATTGAAACAAATGCAAAAAAATATTTTTTACATATAAATTGTCTTCAAATTAACAATCACAATAGTAACTTTGGTTTTATTAAAATTGCCTTAGCAAAAAAAAAAGCTTTGTTCACAATCAGAACAACAATTCCTTTTTTTCTTCTATCTTGTTTCTTCCCAAAGTATTTCATATTTTTTCCTTTCATTTTATAAACAAAAATGTAACTTAAGTTTTTTTATAAAGTTAAGTCAGCTAGAACTTCAGCAACAATTTGTATGTAATTGTTTCTGACGTTGAAACTAATTTTATTTAGTGTTTAATTAAAATTTTAAAATAATGTTGTCAAAAATAATAATAAATGCATAATATTGTTTTGGTTAAAATTTGCAAACGGGTTCTGAATGCAAAATGGGTATGGTTGCGAAAAAAATTGTTGCTTTATTATGAACACCCAGTGAAAATGTTTCTGGGATTGTGAACGAAGCTTAAAACTGGATTTTTTCAGTAATCAATAAAACATTTACAGTAAGCAGTAAACTTTTACTGGTATACCAACGTCGTTAACTATTTCACATTAATTTATTCCCTTTAGATTTATAATTTTATGTTTTCTTAGCGAGTGTTTTTAATTTTAAAGATACTTTAGAATAACTTTAATTATTAATCGGTAAAATCACTGCATTTTGACCCAAATGTGCGACAGTGACAACATTATGGGTCGAGTGAATAAGAATGTAGTTTATACTACATAGTACTAAGAACTAGCACTAGCCTTTAGTTTTCAGTACTACCTATCCTGAAAAGTTGAAACTACAAAAAGTGTGAATAACTTTTTGCTAGTGCTATATAGCTAGTGCTAGTGCTAGGGGAAGAATAAGCTGGAAAATGTTACAATTAAATCAGCTGCCAAAAAACGTCTCTGAAGTTGCCACAATTTCACTTTTAAATACCGGTATTGAATTTGTATTTCGTTGTATTTGTGTTAAATAAATGTATTGCTTGTGTACACAATTTCTTATTTTTTTTTTAATTTATACACAGAAACAACACACACAAAAAAATCAAGTTAAAAACGTAGAAAACAAGGTTGATTTAAAATTTTTCGGTGGATATTTTGCTTCATACGTTTTTCATGTTAATTCAACCTGATTTTACAATAACTTGCGAACAACAATTTTTTTTTAAATAACTATAATTCATGTTAATTTAACATTGCAGTTAAGTTATAACAGAGTGAAGAAGCTTCAGAGACAACATATGCATTTATTTAAGAATAATTCAATACACTTACCCCTGTAACACATGCGTCACTTATTTGGTATTCTCCTTTGTCAACAGAAACATCAGTAGAATCGCCCGATATGGTTTTCGTCATCAGTCTACTTTGAAAACTTGATGTACTATTTAACTAAATAATTTTAATTAAAAGAATACGGGAATTGTCTTCTTTTTATAACATATTTTAAGAATGAAAATAAAAAAATTAACATACTTAACAATTTATGCATGTTAATTTACAAGACAACCTTTTGATTTTAATACAAAACAGATTTTTTAATGGATTCAATATTGAATCCATATTTATTTATATATTAATTTTTTTTAATCTATTTTAACAGTGAAAAATATTAAATAAGCGTGATTTAAGATTATTGTAATATTTTTCATTTAAAATTAATATGAAATAATGATAAATTTAAATAAAGGGCATACTTTTGCAGAAATTTAATATGATTCTCAATCAACATTTTTCCATGTTAATTTTACATTTTTTTTCTGTGTGAATATTAATTAACAAGTGCAAGAATGTCAAAAATTTTAATTTTTTTTTAAACTTATTTAAAAAAAAATAAAATATATAAAATCGAATATAAGCACCTCAATTATAAGCTTAAAAAAATAAAGCATAAACTAGTCTTTTTTAAGCATTCACTCGTTTTTATTCTCACTTTGTTTGAGTCAACGCTAGAAAAACTAGTTTCTACTAGCCAGTATAAAGTACTAGCTTTAACTTAAATTTTTATTCACCTCAAAGCTAGTTTAAACTTCAATTTTCTAGTACTAGCTATTGCTACCTTTTTATTCACGAGGCCCATTGTCTTAGAGTTAGACATGGATCTAGAATGAATTCACGTTATTTTATTTCGGTATGTTACACACGAAAAGACAAAATTAATATACCCCCATATTTTTGGCTGTGCGTACAGAAAAAGAACGCAATAGAAACACTTTTACATTAACGGAAAACATATTTTATTTAAAAATAAAACTCAACCATAAAATTATCGTCTTTATAAACAAAAAAATTTTACTTCTCAAATTGTGTATGAATTTATTATACTTCATCATTATTTGAGAAGGTCCATAACAAAACGCAACAATTCCACTTTTCAAATTAAATGTTTTTTTTACTAAATAATATTGTATATACCAAAATCCTTATAGTCATTATTTTAACCCTAGAGTACTAATGATCGACGTTTCGACGAGCATTACTCCTTTTTAATTAATTTACTTTTAAATGGGTGTGCCTAACACTCTAAAATTTTGTATGCTGTTAGTTGATGATTTACTTTTGCCGTGTGTAATTGTGTTTTTTCAAACTCGTCGAAGGTTAGTATTAACATGACTTTTATTTTTCAACTTTGTGAGCAAATATTGTAAATGTTGTTTCTCCACACAATAGTGGCAACAATGACCAGCTAAGGAGAAAATACAAAAAAGAACACGAATGAAGTATGTGGGAATCATGCCCATAGGAAAAACTGCCGAATGTCAAATCAAAATGAGATATATGCGAAGAACCCACATGCGGAGATCACAAAGTTGAACTTTGTGACTCTGGCTATAAGCGATATTAAAAAAAAATTAAAAAAAATTTATTATTTGTTAAAGCCAAAATTGTCTTTTTACAGTTTTAACTCTTTTTAGTTTTTCAGTTTTCCTTACAATATTTTTAAGGTCCTTTTTTACGATCCCAAAAATATGTGCAACATAAAATGAATTAGTACAAAAATTAAATATTTCGTTTATCTATATGAATTAAAAATAAATTATTTTTCATATAGACTTATAAGGTGCCACAATGATTAATAAAATTTATTGAAAAAGTATATTTGGTTTAAAGCCAAAGTTATAGGCAGCTTAAAAATACATCATCGAATCGACGATCATTAGTTACAACCATAGTTGGGAGTAGTGCACTATATATTGTTTGCATTCTTTTTTACCAGTTTTAGTGATGATTGCAATTTTTTAACTACCACTAAAATTTTTTTAGTGATATAGCAAATTTTTTCACTATCACTAATCGCAGATTGAATGCAAAAATATGCACTCAATTCAAAAAGTGCAAAATTTGGACTTGCAATGAAAAAAGCTGCATAGAAATATTGTATCACTAAAATTTAAAAAATGTTACTTTGTATGTGTATGGTTTTTGATTTTTTTGGAGGATATGCAAGTTAACACCACTAATATTAACAATTCAACAGAAGCAGTTTTTTTAAACTAACCTACTTTCGACATTAAACAAACTGCTGACAATGCGTCTGCAATATTAGTTCAACTACCAGCAAAGACATCCGGCATGTGCAACTAAAATTCCTGGAACAAAAACACGCCACCAGAAAGAAGTTAGTACATCAGCTATTTTGGCATTATTAAAATATTGTTTGAATTTAATTTTGAGTCAGTTACAATTGTTATCTTTAAGTGTTTAGTTATAATTTGTTACCTTTAAGTTTTTAATTTTAATTCTTCAAAATATAAAATGTGTTAAATAAAAATGCGAAAAAAAGAAATAAATTAAAACAAAAAAATAAATATTTTTTTATGTCTTTCAATTAAAAAAGACTTAACTGGCGCCCAACGGAAAAAAACGGTCCTCAAGAAGTACCAAAGAAAAATATTTTTATAAACAAATTAATATATTAAAAAATAGAAAAACGGTCCTTAATAAGTACCAAAGCAAAAACTGTTTTAAAATAAAAATATTGAAGTGTAAAAAACGGTCCTCAAGAAGTACCAAAGGAAAAAAATCAGCGTTAGGACAAAACGCACCCCACCAAGAGTGCGCATCGAGGGACCCTTAGTAGCATTAGTTGTAAAAAGGACTAATCTCCAGCGTCGTGGGATGTATTTCATAGCAGTATTAACGTAAGATACCTTATAAGTTTAAAAATTAAGTAAGTGAAAATAATTTCCTCTTAAAGAAAAGGAGAATACAAGAATAAAATAAATAAAAAAAAAAATTTCTCTAAATAAGAATATAGAAAGTGAATGCAAGAATAAAATAAATAAAAAATTTCTCTAAATAAGGATATAGAAAGTGAATACAAGAATAAAATAAATAAAAAATTTTTTCTCTAGATAAGAATATAAAAAGTGAATCAGAATTAGAAAAACATAATATAAGTTCAATTCTGCGACTCTGAACTCCAGACCCTCCAGAGTAGAAGAACACCCCTTCCAGTAAGGGATCAAATAATAATAAAAAATATATATATAACAGTAGTAAAAAAATAAACAAATAATTATGTCAAATCCGAATAACCTAATTAGACCAGGTGTTTTAGAAACACCAAGTGTAGCTAATACGCAGCGTCCACCACAGACATCACAGTCCTTGTCGCTACCAGACTTAGAAAACCTTATAGGTAATATAGCTAAAAGGGTAGTGCAAGAAAATAATGATAGAAATAATCCCGATAGCATTCTTTTGACAGCAACAGACGAAATAATTAGACCAGAACATCAGGGTCAAGTAGGGGACTTAGATAAAATACCGGACATAATACGTAGCCTTAGGGATTTTTTAGGAAATCCGGCGGAGTTTAGTTCATGGAGAAAAAGTGTCGACCGCATCTTAAAAATTTACGAAAGCACAAAAGGTTCGCCGAGGTATTACGGTATTATTAATACCATCAGGAATAAGATTACAGGAAATGCCGATATGGTTCTGGAATCTTACAATGTCCCATTAGATTGGAAAGCCATCTCCCATTGCTTAAATTTGCATTATGCTGATAGACGCGATATAACAACTCTCGAGTGCCAGCTTGCGTCTCTAATTCAAGGTAGAAATTCTATTCCTCAATTTTATCAAGAGGTTTACATTCACCTCTCACTCATACTTAGCAAGCTTTCAAGCTTAGAAATGGGTCAAGAAGCTCTTCATTTGCTTACCCAAACATATAGGAATAAAGCTCTAGATACGTTCATTAGGGGACTCAATGAAGACCTTCCGAAACAACTAGGTATGAAAGAGCCTTCAGACTTACCTCAGGCTCTGCATTTATGCATGAAACTCGAAAATCAGGGTTATAGGGCACAATATGCATACAACCAAAATAAGAAACGAAAATTTCAACAACCCCAGGTTCAACAAGTACCGCAGATGAATAGAAAACCACCATTTTATCCACAAGCAGGGTTCTTTCCAAACGGAACGCAACATCAACCTATTCAAAACTCTTTTTCTAGGCCACCAATAAACCAAAATAATTTTTTCAAACCTAATCCAGTGTTTCCACAGAATTCTAATCAATTCTTGCAATATCAAAATTCTCAACCCCCAAGGCCATTTGCCCCAAAACCATTACCCAAGCCAACACCCGTGGAAATTGATAGTTCCCAACAGACTAGGAACTATATAAACCGACCAAATTTCAATGCGTTTGCAGGAAAACGACCACCACCACCATCGAACCAATTTAAGCAAAATGTCCCAAATAAATACCAGAGGGTAAACTATATATCTCAAGAGACAGAACGTAGGGACGACCACGAAATCCAAGACTATAATGGTCAATTTTGGCAAGAACATGGCAATGAACAATCTTGGCAAGAGTATTCACAGGAATACGAAAGGCAAGAAGAACACTATCATGAAAACGATCCCAATCAATTCGTAGACGTTAATTTTTTAGATTAAATGCCTCATCACTACCCTATTTTAAATGTAGGACAAGTGATGGAAAAAATTTAAAATTCCTCATAGACACTGGCTCGAATAAAAATTACATTCAAACTTCGTTAGCAAAACATCCCAAACCAAATAAAAACATATTTTTCGCAGATTCAATAGGTGGTAAAACTAAGGTTTCGCACCACATCGAACTCAACCTTTTCGGACTTAAAGATAAAGCACTTACATTTTTCATTTTACCAACACTCAAATCCTTTGACGCCATTATTGGCAATGACAGTTTGAAGCAGCTTAAGGCAATTATATTTACATCGGAAGACTATATGCTTATAGAAAATAGAATTAGGGTACCAATTAAACAGCAGTTGTCAAAGGCTGTGCACAATATTGATGCAAAAATTGAACATTTGAGCTTAGAACAAAAAAACACAATAAGATCTGTGGTACACCAATTTCCAACATTGTTTGCTGCACCGGACAAAAAATTAACGTATACAACAACAGTCGTTGGTGAGATAAGAACATCAACAGAATCCCCAATCTATACAAGATACTACCCGTACCCAATGTCGTTGAAAGCAGAAGTGGAAGAGCAAGTAAACAAACTCCTTGAGGATGGCATTATTCGACCATCCCGCTCTCCCTACAATTCACCTGTTTGAATAGTGAATAAAAAACCAGACTCTGCAGGAAATAAACAGTATAGGTTAGTAATCGACTATAGAAAATTAAATTCAGTAACCATTAGCGACCGATATCCAATCCCTGATATCAACGAAGTACTTGCGCAATTGGGACGCAACAAATTTTTTTCCGTTATCGATTTGAAAAGTGGATTTCACCAAATCCCTTTAAAAGAGTCAGACATAGAGAAAACCGCGTTTTCCATTAATAATGGAAAATACGAGTTTACTCGCCTTCCTTTCGGTTTAAAGAACGCTCCCGCGATCTTTCAGAGGGCATTGGATGACATTTTACGATTACATATAGGAAAAATTTGTTACGTCTATATCGACGATATCATAATCTTTAGCAAAACTGAAGAAGACCATGCAAACGATTTAGAAACCATTTTCGGAGTACTACAAAATGCAAATATGAAGATTCAATTGGATAAATGTAAATTTTTTGCAAAAGAAGTTGAATTTTTAGGCTTTATTGTAACTGCCGATGGGATTAAGGCAAATCCAGCAAAAGTACAAGCAATTGAGAATTTTCCTACACCAAAAACCCTCAAAGAACTTAGATCATTCTTAGGAATGTCTGGATTTTACAGACGTTTCATTAGGGATTATGCTAAGTTGGCAAAGCCACTTACCCTAATTTTGAGAGGGGAGGAGGGACGATTGTCCAAGCGAATGTCCGCAAAAAAGGAAATAACTCTTAGTAGTAACGCGATAGAAGCTTTTAACAAAATCAAAAGGTCCCTTACCTCAAGTGAAGTAATGTTACAATATCCTGACTTCCAAAAGGAATTTCATCTTATCACAGATGCTTCCAATTATGCACTAGGCGCAGTACTAGAGCAGGAAGGAAAACCTATAATTTTCATTTCGAGAACACTTTCAAAATGCGAAGAGCACTTCGCAACCAATGAAAAGGAGATGCTCGCAATTATTTGGGCACTAAAAACTTTGCGAGGTTACCTTTACGGTTCAGTTGACATTAAAATATTTACGGATCACCAACCCTTAACGTACGCACTAAGTAATAAAAATAGCAACAGTAAACTAAAAAGATGGAAAGCAATATTGGAGGAATACAATTACGAACTTAAATACAAACCTGGTAGGACGAACGTTGTAGCAGACACACTTTCTAGAATCCCAGACAATAGGCAATAAGTGAACACATTGACGGCAACGCAACACAGTGACGACAGTTCTTCACAAAATTTAATACAACACACAGATGTACCAGTTAACGTATTCAAAAACCAGATATTCCTTTCAATAGGAGATACACCCTCGTATCAATTCAAAATTATTTTTCCAACCTATCATAGACACATAATAATTCAACCTCAATTTGACGAAGACAACCTTGCAAACATCCTGAAGCGATATTTAAACCCTTCAGTAACAAACGGTATTTTTACCGATGACCACATTCTAGGAAAAATTCAAGCTATATACCCCTTACATATTACCAATTATAGGACACGATACACTAGGAGAATTGTAGAAGACTTAACAGATGAAACATGTCAAGAAGCCAAGATAATTCAGGAACATAATAGAGCACACAGAAATTCACTCGAAAATAGAGCACAATTGTTGGAAAACTACTACTTTCCTCAAATGAACGCAAAAATCAAAAAGATCGTGAAACAATGTAAAATATGTCAAGAAAACAAATATGAAAGACATCCGGCAACGCCTGTTCTCCATCCTACTCCCATTCCTGATTATCCGGGACACATTGCACACATTGACATTTATCACACCAATAACAAAATTATTTTAACCGCCATAGACAAATTTTCGAAATACGCACAGGCTAAATTAGTACATTCTAGAGCAGTAGAAGACATAAGACTACCATTACAGGAACTACTGATATCGATAGGCACACCTAAGAAAATAGTGATTGACAATGAAAAATCTCTGAATTCTGCCCATATCACCTTTATGCTCGAAAACCAATATGGAATAGAAATATATAGGACACCTCCGTACAAGAGTACAATTAACGGACAAATAGAACGATTTCATTCCACTCTTTCTGAAATGATGCGTTGCGTAAAAGCTGAAAATACCCATGGAAGCTTTGAAGAATTACTTTTTAGAACCCTTCATAAATATAATAACTCAATACACTCGACAATTAAAAAGAAACCAATAGAAGCATTTTTTGGACGAACTGTAAGCACCGACCCAGAACAGATAGAAAAGGATAGAGTTGATAATGTAAAGAAACTTATCGACAAACAGAATAGAGATCTTGAATTTCATAATAGGAAAAGAACTCCCTTCAACCACTATAACCCAAACGATGTTGTATATGTAAAAATAAATAAAAGGTTAGGAAATAAGTTAACCCCAAGATATAAGAAGGAAGTTGTAAAAGAAGATAAGGGAGGAACGATTCTCACAGAATCTAAGAGAGTCGTTCACAAGTCCCATATAAGGAACAGTAAATAGTAATAGAAGGATTATTAAAGATAGAAATTAAGATAGCGATGAAATAAAACTAATTATAATTATAATAGCATCAGTAATGAGATAAAGATTTTAATGTAACGATTAAGAATTTATGAAAACATAATACAAGCACGATTAAAGGAGAAAGGATAAAAATTAAATAAATATGTTATACAAATAAAAATTATAGGAATTAAATTTTAAATTAAGAGAAAAATCGAACAATACGCCATAGGCGTACGATCTCTCAGCAAAGTTAAGAAAAAAAAGATGAATGTTAAAAATATCAAATAAAATACTGACAAGATATACTAAATAAATAAAAATCATAATATAAGGAAATGTAATTAGGAGAAAAATCGAACAATATGCCATAGGCGTACGATTTCTTCGTAAAGTTAAGACAAAAAAGATTAAAAATTACAATAGCAAATGGAAAAAATGACTAGAGAAATCAAGCAAATAAAAATTATTAAATAAAAAAGAAAAAACCCAATTAAGATAAAAATCGAGCAATATGCCATAGGCGTACGATTTCTTTATATAATTAAGAAAATATAAATAAAAGGAATTAATAAGTAAATAAAAGTAGGATATAAGAAAATTGCTGAAAAAAAAGCAAATCCAAAATTTCTTTATCATGATATGAAACTAGCATACAAAAGTCTCACTAGAAACTTACTTCTTTTTACAGACTCTTGAGCACCCTATGTGCAGCCGAAGTAGAAATATTAAATTATTCAGATTCACCACTTATATCTTTTAATACTGGACATGCAAAATTGCAAATAGGATCATTCAAACTAGTGCATTCAATAAATATTTCTGAATATCAACTAGCTTTACGTGAACTTCAACAAACAATTATCCACAAGTTAAACCCAGGAAATCCCATCCTTCCCTTCCTACACTACGAATTATCACAAACCCAGCTAGCCCTAAATAAATTAAAGTTGAAAGAAAAAAACAAAAGATCAATAGATTTCTTAGGCACGATCTGGAAATGGATCGCCGGTAGCCCAGACCACCAGGACCTTAGGATTATAAATGGAAATCTAGATGAATTATCAGATAATAACAATAAGCAAATTATAATTAATAGGAATGTTTTCGAAGCTATAAACAATTTAACTGAAAGAGCTAATATTATTTTAAAAAATGTAAGAGATAGTGAATTAATCCAAAATGCTTTGGCAGTAAGTGTAAAGGAAAAATTAAAAATACTTAAGGAAGAATTAATAAATATTGAACATGCAATTAATTGGTCCAAAGTTGGAATCTTAAATTCATTTATATTATCAGGAAAAGAAGTAAAAATGAAAGTAATAATGTTGAATATATTAATATTGAAGAGGCTTTAGAATTTGCAGAAACAAAAATAGCAAGTAGTATTGAAAAAATAATTTTTATTGTAAGTTTACCAATTACAAATAAAGAGACCTGTGAGTCTAAATTAATAAAACCAGTAAAGAAAAATAACGTAGTTTTTAAGATAAAATATAATGAAATATTAAAATGTAATGAAACAATTGTAGCAATAACAAAGAAATGTAAAACATTTAATGATCTAAAAATATGTTATAAAAATGATGTACTAGATATTACTAACAGCAAATGCCTGCCTAACTTATTAAAAGGAAGAAAATCATACTGTCCCACAACAAGTGGATTTCACATACCAGAAATAGAAAGTGTAATTCCTGGATTAGTAATGCTAAATGAGTTCAACGGAACCATACAAGTCAACGAGGAACAGATAAACCTAACTGGAACTTATTTGATTCAATATCGAAACACATCACTAAAAATCGCAGATCAAGAGTACAGCTTCACTGAAACAGTACAATTTAAGCCTCTACCAGCAATTATCAGAGCGCCATCCATAAATTCCTATGAAGAAATCCTTTCCCTGGAAATGATTAAAGACCTCGAGATACGAAATAGAAATAAAATAGCAAACGTCGATCTAAGCAGCAAAATTAATCTTACCGTTAACACCGGTATAATAGTGATACGCATCATACTAATCTAAGGAAAAAGAGATCACGATGCTTGGAACAAATCCCATGCCGACAGGGACGTCAGCACTTGAGAAGGGAGGAGTTAACACCACTAATATTAACAATTCAACAGAAGCAGTTTTTTTAAATTAACCTACTTTCGACATTAAACAAACTGCTGACAATGCGTCTGCAATATTAGTTCAACTACCAGCAAAGACATCCGGCATGTGCAACTAAAATTCCTGGAACAAAAACACGCCACCAGAAAGAAGTTAGTACATCAGCTATTTTGGCATTATTAAAATATTGTTTGAATTTAATTTTGAGTCAGTTACAATTGTTATCTTTAAGTGTTTAGTTATAATTTGTTACCTTTAAGTTTTTAATTTTAATTCTTCAAAATAAAAAATGTGTTAAATAAAAATGCGAAAAAAAGAAATAAATTAAAACAAAAAAATAAATATTTTTTTATGTCTTTCAATTAAAAAAGACTTAACTTGCATAAGCAAAGAACATTAAACAAAATTAAATTTTGTCAATTATTGGCTTTTATCATGAAAAAACAAGTTTTTGATTTTAAATTTAGTGCAACAATCTTAGTTGCACTCAAATGAGTGAAGAAAAAAAAGTTCCAATAAACTGATGATTGCTCTATTTTAAATCAAACTATTTTTTTTTTGAGTGCATATTTGTTTAACATCACTATCACTCATGTTTAGTGAGGCTGCAAATTTTCAATTCATCACTCAACATCAAAAAAATTATTGCAATATTTTTGCACTATCACTAAGTGTGAGTTGAAACTGCAAAATGAGCGCACTACCCCCAACTATGGTTACGACGTACGTAAAATATGGCACTCTAGGGTTAAGGAATTTATTTACTTTGAATCGGATAAAAACGCAACAACTTCTCATACACACATACATACATCGTACTGGTTTAAATTAATTTGTTTTGGTAACTTTTCAAAAATTGTTAAAGTGGAATTTTTCCGTTTTGTTATGAAGCTCCTCATTTGTACTTCATTAAAACAACAAATTGTTTTAAAATTCTATTCCTAGCAAAACGGTCCTATTTTTGTTTTTCTTTGTTGTTTTTCTAAAAAGCTGTTTTATTTTCTAATCAACTGAAACAGTAAAGTTTTCCTTGGGGTTCCTTAAAATTTTGTTACAATACAATTTTATTAACACGCGCTTCATATTTTTTTTTAATAACTTTTTTTTCTGCGTCAAATGTAACCATTGTTGTTGCTATTTATTTTAAACTCTGGCCATAATCTACCATTTTATACAAGATACAGCAAAAATAGTCTGTGCTACATTTTATGAAAGAAAATTTAGCTTTTTTGTATTATTTAAAAGTTTTTTATTTAAACCTAAGCAAATTTAGACTAGAGAGTTGAATTTTTATGAAACTATCGAAATCGTTTGTAATTAAGTTTAGAGAAGATGCAATGTTTAACGAAAAGTATTAAAATCTTGTATTGTAAAAATAATTTTTTCTTTAAATTTACATATCAAGCCTTTACCGCAAAAAAAGCTTAAGCGACAAAAAAATAATTTTACAGGAGAAGGTTTGTTTTGTATATTATAAAAATTTTGTGTGAAGGTTGGCGATTAAGCTAAAATTATTTTTTAATATTATTATCTTTAAATATTATTATAAAATTATTTTTGCTATAAAATCGTAACTGTACCTTATCTGACCATGACATTTAAGAAGTTGATGCAATTGCTGCCAATAAATTAATTTATTATATAAAACGAAAATTGAAAATTATGAAAATAGCTTAATTTTAAAATTATTCGTTGCAGAACATAAATACTGGGCCAACATTGCAAATAATTACACTGTGGTCGAAACTGACACTTTTTTTAGACAAGCCGTTTACATGGCGTTTTAGCATAATTTGTGCCCACCGTATTTTTAGGTTAGCTCTTATTTTCGAGATATAACGTTATTTCGAAAATGGAGGAGGGTGCGCAACATATTTTCGCGTAACTCAAAACGGTTTAGTTTATTGAAATTACTAAAAAAAAACGAAATTCCGCAATAAAATTTCCTTTAAGAAAAGGAAAACAGTGGGGTTGGTCATACAGTTGACCCATATAGGGGCATCCTAGGCGCTGCAGGGGCCAAATTTAAGAATTTTATTGTGCCGCCATACGTGCATGGTTGAAATTCTTTAATTTAGCTACTACAAGGCCAAGGAAGCCCCTAGATGGGTCAAATGTATGACAAACCCCACTTTATTTTTTATCTCAATCATTTATTTCTAACTTACCTACCCGCTTTCCCACTTCTTATGCCCGTAATTTCTACAAACAGATATCTAGTCTTGTTGGTACCTAACAGTTATTATTACATATCCGGTACCACTATTTTGGTAATTTAAACTTTAATTTTACCTACGTGAATTAACTATCGAAAATTGGTGGTGTAAAATACATTACACTTTTACCCGTAGGTTAGAAAATCATAGATACCTATACACAGCTAAATATCTATTTGTTGAAATTACGGGCATTAGGGGGGCTCCAATACAAATATTGCGTTTAATGAAATTCTTAAATTAATTAAAATGTTAAGACTTTTGTGAATAACATTAAAAGTTGCTAAAAGATTTTAACCATTTATGGCTTGTTTTGTTTGCAACTTCGTTTTTTATTAAACAAACAAAAATTTCGAAATTTTGATAAAAAAAAATTCCAAAAAAAATTATGTTTCTAAAACGACTGCGCAGTTTAGATAAAGTTTTAACTTTCTTAAAGGAAATTTTATTGCGGAATTTTAGTTTTTTTAGTAATTATAACAAACTAAGCCGTTTTTGAGTTACGCGAATATGTGTTTCGAAATAACGGTATGTCTCGAAAACAATAGCTAACCTAAAAAAAAAGTTAGCACCCTTAAATTCAGCGTACCCGAGTTATGTTAAAGCGCCATGTGCCCGGCTTGTCTAATTTTGCAACTAGCACAGTGTTATTTGCAAGGTAGTGAATTAAGAAATATTTTCGCAAATTTTACAAGTTATTTTCATAAGTTATACATTTTTTCTTTAACACCAAACCTCGCATATGGTATGCACAAATTTTGTGGTTTTGCACCATGTTTTATGAACACATATATACTTTGTATATACCTAAAAGCCTTGGATTATTTCGGTGTATTTATCATCCATATTTGGTAAATGTGTTGGTAAATTGCAGTCCAGAGTGTTTAACTTACATTAACATCTACATATGAGAAGAGCTTGCGTCATTAGGTGTTTTCAAAGTACTTTTAAATAGAAAAAGTACTTTGAGTCAGTGTTTGAAAATTAACACTATATAACGCTTCTTAGATTTCGCTTCGGTAAGCAGGGGCAAATTAAAGAATTTTATTAAACCGCAATATTTGCATGGTGGCGCGTAGGATGCTCCTAGATGGGTCAAATGTATGACCAACTTTATTATTTATTGCCGAATTTCGGTTTTTTTAGTTATTTCAATAAACTAAACCGTTTTTGAGTTACGCAAATATATGCTGTGCAAACTCTTACATTTTCGAAATAACGGATATTCTTGAAAATAAGAGCCAATCTAAAAAAACGGTAAGTCCCACTGGATTCAGCGTGCCCTAATTAGGGCAAAATGCAAGGTGCGCGGCTGGTCTATTTTTTGCAACTAGCACAGTGTACTTATTGCTCAAAATTACAGTATTAAAATTCTATTTTAAGATTATTTGTTCATAGGTTGCGAAAGAAAAAAAATCATATCTTAAAAAACAAAAAAAAACACCTCCTTCAAAGTTTCAGGATTTTTTAAGAACAGTTTGGCGTATTATATAAAAAAAAATCAGCCATATAAAAAATTGGTTTTTAACTTAGTCCGTTTTTAAAATTTAATATTTTGCAGATATTACATTTTTCAAAAAAATTATATCTTTTCAGTATATGGTTTGTAGTCCCAAGTATTCTCTTTAAAATGACATTTAAATCATCTTCGTATGTCAAGTAGTTTTCGAGATATTGAAGAAATAAGCTCTACACATTCGGCTAAATCTGCGAAATTATGACATTTTGAATATGACATAACTTTTGAAAAAAAAATTTTTTAATTTTTTTTCATTCATATATGTTCCTTATAAGATAAAAGGAACCTTCTCACCAAATTTCATTACAATCGGAAGGGGTCGTGTCCCACTCTTGGTCGTTTTGACATGGAATTACCCCACTGTTTAAAAAACTTCAGTTCAAATAGTAAAAACCATAGTATAATAAGTACCAGGTATGTTCATTAGAGAGAGTTTTCATTATTTACCCATGTAATGTCAAATTAATTTATTTGATTTTTGACGCTTGTTTTAATTTTTTTCCATATTTTCTTTTGTTTGACGTTATATGGGTATTGAAATTGAGAACAAAATTTCTTATGACAAAACCTTGTAATCATTCTACCATGGTAAAAACCATAAATATCAACAAAAAAAGTACTTCGTCAGTCGACATATTAGGAAGTTTTTGCTTTGACCGATTATGGCTAAAAAAAATCAGTGAACGGTAAAACGCTGGCTTAGTTGAACTAAACTTAAATTTATCTGTAGTTTAAACTCAACCGCAGTAATAAAAACGTATTCCTCTTTGTATCTGTTATAGGTGCCATGCAGAATTAATAATATAACATAAAAAAATATTTCTAATTTTGGTAATGTCATCTTTAAAAAACAACTTTAAAACGAGAATATTTTTTTAAATTTTATGATCAGTAATTTCGAAAGTTTTTTTTAAGTGCCTCTTTAAAAAATTATTGTACTAACTCGTAAAAGACAAACATCAAACAATCAAACAAGTAATCATCTTAATAGTTTTTATTTGACTTTTTTTATCATATTTTTACAACCAATTCCGTTAAATCTTCTGAATTATTTGGTTTATATTTCTTCTTTTGAAACAAAACATCCAAAAAGTTAAGTTATTGAATTGAAATCTCATCTTAAAGTTATGAGCATGCATTCCCATAAAAAAAGAAATCTTAACTATAATATTCAATTCTGTGGTCTATACAACCTGTGAGTAAAAAGGTAAGTACAAAAGTGTTACATGGAATCGTTCGCCAATGAACAAGTACAATAAGCATAAGAAATAAGGAAGTGCTATTCGGTGTGTGTTGGTGTGTGTGCATTTGTGTTGGCTGGGATAAATCTTGTTGCAGTTCAAACCTTAATAAATGATATCAATTTTATTTACAATCAATGTTAGTGGAATGTAATGAAAAAAAGCAAGTAAAATTAAGGATATTTTAATGATATTTTAATTGGGGGAAATTTTGTGGGATATTGAATATTCTTAATAGCTGCATTACACTATCACACAAGTCTTACGTATTTTGAAAAAAAAAATCAAACCTGTCATGATAAGTTTTTATTGTTTTTTTGAAAATTTTCAAACAAAAATTAAATCAGGGAAGCATTTTCGTAAAATTTTCGTAAAAAACTTTGTGGGATTAAGTATAACGGCTTTAAGTGATATTAATGTAAGACATACTTAGATGGCTTTTAAATACCAAAAAGCGTTGTCAGTATTCTTACAACAATTAAAATGTTGGAAGCTTTCGTATCCTATTAAAGAAAATTTTTTCAAAAAATTCCTATTAACGGTGAGATTTAGAAATTGTGACAATTAAAATTCGCAATATATTAATATCAGATATGAAATTGTTAAAAATTTCACTAAAAATAAGTTAGGTTCGGTTAGGTTAGAGTGGCCGGTCACAAAGACCCCGCATAGACCAAATAGGTCCCAATCGTTACCACATTGTACGATAACCCGCAGAAGAAAGTCAGTAAAAAGGTCAGTCAGATGAGATGGTACCCAGAGTACCCCACACTCTCTTGACGAATGCCAGGAGTCTCAGTAACCCAATTCCAGAGATTTCCCCGAGATCTTGAAGGTAATGATCTCCCAGATAGTTCGCCCAGGAGCGCACGAGTGCCGGACAGTAGCATAGCAAGTGCTCTACCGTCTCCTTTTCCCCTGGTACCCCAACAAATCTGCAATTGTTACTATTCAACCACCCCGCCCTATGAGCGTATACCGCAGTCCAACAATGACCCGTCATAAAACCTATCAGAAGTTTACAGCCCCTTGTCGATAGCGACAAAAAAATTCCCTTTGACTCCGGATCGTAGGATCCCCACATGTTTTCCCAAAGCGCCTCTGATCTCCTTTGTATAGCAGAATCCGTATCTCTCCTAATATTCTGAATTGGAGCCGGGATGGCCATCATCCTATCCTAAAAATAAGTACTAGCTAGAAAAATTTCACTATTACAATTAAAAGTGCGCAATATTTTAACAGAAAATGTGAAAAAAATTTATAGTTAAATTTTTGCAAAATTTGCTCTTACCAACTAAATTGCATTTAAACTCCTTTTAAAGTAGCCAATTTAATCAAAACAATTTTACTATAGAGAATTACATTTTAAATTAAAAGATTTTCTTTAACTTACAATGTATGTTTGTTCGGGTGAAATCTTGCAACTCAATTTTGAAGCTGATGTCTTCAACCGATTGAGCAGAAATTTTGTATAAACGTCTAGTTTGGATGACAATTGATGGTAATCTGTGTGACATGATTCTTAATCCAGTTATTTTTAATGCACTTCTACAATATGGGCTTCCAATGAAAGGACTTGCTAAAAAATACTCGAAAAGTAACGTGGTCACTCCAAATCCAACATGGCGGGCACACACAACATGGCGGACTCGTTATTTTTAATGCACTTCTACAAAATGGGTATTAAATGAAAGGACTTGTAAGGAATAACACGTTATAAGTTGATAGTAAAAGTTTTAAAGCAAACAAAATGTTTTTTCTTTTTAGCGAATTTAAATAAAAGCTTGTTTTTTAAAAAGGTTTTTTACTTTTAATTTATTATAAAAAACATTTTGCTGAGTTAAACAAAAGGGACTATTAAAATCTTTTCGTCTACCAACGACTGTGCTGAAAGAGAAAACATTTTTTTTTTGAATGGGACTTATTAATGAGATCCATAAATTAAGAACCAATCATGATAAGAACTAACCCCGAAGTAGCATAATTCGTTGCGTTTAAAGACGCATTAAAGTCCATTTTAAAAGTTCACTTTATATTGGACCAAGGGTAAATTATACGGTATTAATTTAATCGGGCTTTTGCTTTAATCGGATAATCGCTCGATTAATAAACTGAGGTTTTAGTTTAATCGGTTTATAATCGGTTAACCGACTAATAAAGTTTTGTTATATATCAAGTAATTTTAATAAACAAAAATGCAAAAATTTTTTCACTAATCGTAGATGTTGGAGAAATCGAATAATTTCCCAGTTATATTCTTGTATTTCTCTAAACATATAAAATCTTCCATTACAATATTAAATTCCAGTTTTAGTTTTTTAAATTTTAAACAACTCTAATTGCTTCGATTAATGCTGTTAAAAGATTGTTTGTGTTACAAACGAGAGTTTCTTTTATTGGCAGCTCATTATCTGACTCATCCTGGCAAAGTTCAGCATCGAACATTCTGCAAAAAATTCATTTCCGATTTTTTTAATTTCTGATTATGTACTGTATTTAAAGAATATATTGCTAGAAGGAAAAAATATTTTTCTAAACACGTACCTTTTGTACACATATGAGACAAAACAAATAATTAAAAACACAAAAAAATATGTTATAATACTACAAAAAATTTAAAATATTGTTTCTCAGTTAATCGAGTGAAATTAATCGTTAATTGAAAAAAACCAATTTTATATTAACCGATCAGTTAATCGGGTAGTAATTAACCGGTTAGCCGAATGAATACACTAGTAAATTATAAGCCGATCATTACAAAATTCGGTGCCACATAATAGGTCTGTCTGCGTACACTTATTTTGCATTTTTTTGTGCAAAATCTTGCAAAATGTTGTCTGCGTACCCCAAATCTCTTGCAGCGGGAGAGCCAAAAAGAGAATTGTTTGACAGTTGGATGTTAGAGAACTTGCAAAATGTTGCTGGAGAAATTTCCGCTTGCAAGATTTTGCAACTAGTTTGAACAGCTGTTTTTATTTACTGTTTGAATGAAATAATTTACATGAGCCAAGATAGCGTCGTTGAAATAACGTCGAATTTAGGAATTTTTAAACCGGGAAAATGAAATACCCAAATTATGGTGATTTACAGAATAAGGAATTTAAAAAGAGGAAGTAAAAATAACTAATATTTTTATTAAAAATACAAAAAATAGTTAACACAAATTAAAATATACTCTTTTAGGAACACAATAAGCGATGCGTGCAAAAAATCGTTCGAACTGTTCCCGAGATATTTGCATCCAAAATGGTCAGTAAAAAGCGTTGCTGATTTACCCCATGGGACAGGCTTTTGCACGGTATAAACTGTATATATTCTGAAAGTTCCAGAGATATTTGGGTGCATCCAAAATGATGAATCGAAGTTTTATATAAATGACTGATATATGTGTTTTTATCGTTGATTTTAAGGATGGCTAAAACCGATTGAACAAGCTCTAAATTCTAATAAACAGGCTCATTCGACTTCAAAAACAGCATGTTGCTCTGCTTGTAATTTCTCTTTGAAATCGCACAAAAATAATTTTAAAAAACCTGCTGAAACCAGTTCCTACAAACAAAATAAAATAATTTTTTTACCAAACATTTTTATTTATTGATTTTTGGGGATTTCTTATTATAATTTTTGTTTTTATTTGAAAAAAAAAAAATTTAATTTGGTCAGAAAAAAAACAAAAAAAAAAAATATTAACTTTTTAAAGTTTTGTTTTTTATTTTGAAAATTTTTGGGGACTTTTTTTATATTTTTTGTTTACAAGGGAAAAAGCATCTGGCATCCCTGCTGAAAACGCTTAATTGCACTTAATTTTTAAGCAGTAATAACATTTTTTTTCTTCGTTTTTAAGTGTTTTTCGAAAATTCGCTTTATGATTTTAAATAATATAAAACGAGTATGTAAAAAAAATAATTAACTATCGGTGCATTTTGCTATCAATTTTTTTTTAGTTTTTGTAACAGAAATATCAGTTAATTAGGATCGTTAACTACATAAATCGACTTAGAACTACCACAATAACCCAAAATTATGAAGTCTTAATGTGTTTTTTAACACGTATGAAAAAAAAGTTATTCAGAATCACTTTCCAAGTTAATAAAGGGTGGTTAAATTTTAAGGGCCGATGTTGCATGGAAACAACATGGACACGTCAAGCTTTTTCTGCATTTTGTTTGAAAATTCTCAATTTGAACGATGGAAAGCTACACAATCGAGTGACGCGTTTAAGTTATTCAGGCTTATTATGAAAATGGGCTTTCAAATCAAAATGCACATCGTGCACTCCGTGATTTTTTCGGTCAGTTTAATCGCCCAAATCGTGCAAAAATTTGAGCAACCCGGGTCTGTAGATTTGAAAACACCAGTGCATGCTCGTTAAGCTCGTACTACTGAAAAATTGTCTGCTGTTGGCGATAGTGTGGCTGAAGAGCCGTCCACCTCAACTCGTCGTCGTGCCCAACAATTGCACCTCTCACGCTCGTAGTTGATGAACATTATGCATAAAGGCTTGCATTTACACGCTTATAAGGTGCAGTTGGCCATTCCAAGCGTCGCCAATGGTCAGAATGGTGGCAAGAAATGCCAACAGTGGATGATCAATTTTCGAGGAAAATCATATTAAATGATGAGCCACATTTTCACCTCAGAGGATTGCAGCATTTGTGCAAATGATAATCCAAGAGTGATTGTCGTAAAACAAATGCAACCACAACGAGTGATTGTTTGGTGCAGCTTATGGGCTGGCGGCCCGTCAGGCAGATACTGCGAATGTTGTTCGCTATCGTGAGATGATAGCGAACTTTTTTTGGCCCGAATTGGAAGATATGGGTGTGACCAATATGTGGTTGCAACACAGCTAACGAAACAATGTCTGTTTTGCGCGACAAATTCAATGGTCGTGTTATCTCACGTAGTGGCGATGTCAATTGGCCGCCAAGATCATGTGATTTTACACCGTTGGACTCCTTTTTATGGTGTTATTTTAAAGAAAAGGTGAACGTCGATAAGCCACCAAAAATTCAAGAGCTTAGATATGAAATTATTCGGTACATTAATGGCATATAACCTCAATTATGCCTCAGCGTCATCGAAAATTCGTACCATCGGATGGAGGTGTGTCGCCGAGGTCGCGGCAACCTTTTTGCCGATATTTTTTTCCACACATAATTGAACCATACCAATTATATCAAAATAAAAAGAAATTACAATAATTTCCTAAATAATTTGTATTTATTTCAAAATCAACATCGGCCCTTAAATTTTAACCACACTTTAGGAGCATGTTCGTCCCTCCCAAGGTCCTTATGATCGGCTGACTGTTTGTATGGCCTTGTGATGCTTGTGTTTAAAGAACGGATAGCCATTTTAAAGATAACTTTCAACAATAATGTATTAGCTTATATTGACCCAAGGCAGAAAGCTTTTAAAATTGGTGAGAATCATATGTAATTGTCCTTCCATGTCATAAAATGTCTGTACATAAACCTTTTTATTATGTTATTGTATCAACCAAATTCAGCCCAATAATTTTTTTTATTAGAATAAGTAAAATAAATTATAAATTTTACTCACACCAATAAAAAATTTTCTTATTTTGCGAAGCACAAACGATACAATAAGACATACAAATATTAACAAGTGAACACGTTCTTAACAAACTTTATATAAAAAAAAAAAAATACTTTAAGTAGCGGCATTGCCTTACTGCGAAGCATGTTTGTAATGAAATGTAAGTGAAAAGCCTTTTGTGTCAAAAATGTATTGCTGCAAAGTGGGAACTCGCCGTAAAAATTTCATGTGTTCTGTAAGCCAGATGGTAAGCGAAAAGCTTAAATTTCTCCCTTACACACTTGGTTAAAAAATATTTAATTTTTTTTTAATTTTCTCGATTAAGCGTCTCTTAGTCTCATTTGACATAAAATTAAGGTTTTTTTATCATTAACTGCATGCTTTTGATATAAAAATTTTCGTTTGCGAATTAACATCGAAAAAAACTCAATTTTTTTTTGTTTTCAATAAAAAGCCAAAAAACCAAATTTTACAGGAGAATGTTTTTTTTTTATTATAAAAATGGACCTTGAGCTTAAATTGTTTATGCCATAAAATCGTAACGGTATGTTGTATGACCATAAAATTTTAGAAGATGAGTTTTTCCATATGACTAAGATGATGCAAATTTCGCCAATTAACTAATTTATTTAAAAAAACAGAAAATTGAAAATAATATCGCTTGAGCTATTTCTGCGGTTATGGCTCGATGTATTCCCAAACGAAAATTTTACTTCTTCTTTGAAAAACACGCACTATTTCATATGTATACTCAACACTGCTTCAATTTGGTATATTCAGATACCATGTTTACCCTCAAACTCATCAGGCAAGATTAACAATTTTGTACCCATCATTTACCTTTGTGGATATTGTTTTTTTTTTTAATTTTCTGTTTGTGAAAATTAAACCAGAGGTGTTTATATGCTTTGAAGGATACGATTAACTGATACACGGTACGCGTGGAATAAATATAAATGAAAGTGTCGATAAGAGGAAAGACACATCATATAATTTGAAAGACAAAGACACATTTGTAACGTAAAGTTAAACATGGAATACTTTTATCATTTTAAAACGATTGTACCATTAGCTTTTTGTAGCTTAAGGTATGAAATTTGTGACACTTTAAACAGGCATTTAATGACATTTAAGCAGAAAATAAAAAAAAATATATTGAGCAGAGTAGACTGTGACATAAAACTAATAGCACATAACGAAAAATTTCATTTCATTTGCAGCTTCATAGAACAAACACACGTTCCAAAACAGCAGCCAGCACTGACAATAGACTCCCACAATATTGGCACTAAATCAAGTATAAAAACTTAACATTTTTAAATATTATTTCTGTTGGTTGTTTTCCATTTTTGGAAAATTCTTTTCATTCTCCGGTTCATTTCAGTAAAAGATAAATACTTTTGGCATTAATTTGTGTGTAGGTTTGAAAATTAGAAAGGCAGTAACGTCTTATAAAACAAGACTACTTTTCAAAACTGTGAGTACCAAAAATAAGTAGAAGTGCTAAATTCGAGTATACCGAATCTTATATAACCTTCACCATAATTAGAACCTTTAATTCAGGCGTATACTAGCCAAGCCACTAATCGGAACAGGTGAAATAATATACGATTTTTTTTGCCAATTAATCATCCATATTCCCATTGGCGTTGTCGTTGTCGTTTAAAAACTACACAAAAACGACAATTTGGCATCACGGTTGGCGTTATCGACACTTATCGGAATTGAAACGGCATTCTCTAATTGAAACGAAGATAAAAACGACAAAGGAACATTTATTTTTTGTCGTCACCATTTTAAGTGTCGAAATTTAAACGACTGTGATTAAAAGAAAAGAAAAATTAAAATATCTTCGTTAAAGCAGTTTGAAACTTTAGTTGCTGAATTGGAAAAAGAACCTGCTTATGCTAAGGGTTTTCTGAAGGGCATAAAACCATTAAATTTCGAAAGCTTTTGGAGAAAATTTTCAGAGAAATTAAATCCGCTAGGACCTCCAGTTTGCAACGGTGACGGTTGGCACAAAGTAAGTAAGAATAAAAAAGTAGCAATGATTAATTAAAATTTTGGTAACAAAATTGTTTAATACAATTCAAAGGTGAGGAAGGACTGGAAATTCAAAGTGAAAAATAAGCTGGTAAATAACAAAGCTGAAGCTAAAGCAACATGAGGAGGAGATTATAAGCAGGTTGGGTTGTCTCCATTGGAAGAAGCTGTTGCTAATTTATTAGAATTTGATAAACAAGTGAACTCGGTCGGTGATAAATTAGGATTCGGAGAAGTACAGTTTGCAGCATACCCAATTGAAAAAGAAACTCCCAATACTACTTCGGAAAACTTAGACTAGAGACTGCAAATAAAAGAGGAACGACTTAAAATATATAAAAGAATAACAGAAAAAGAAGAAATGCTACTGGAACTTGATGCCTCCATAAAGAAGAAGAAACTAGAATTATTGGAAAGACAATAAAATTCTAATAATTAATTTACTTTTATTGAGATTTAGGTTTTTTTATATTTTTATTTGAAATAATATTCTTATTCTGGTAGCTTCGGTAGAATCAGCCCTTACATTTTCATTACTCATAGCATTCGTTTCCCTTTCCTCTGAAGGAATTGTATTCAACACAATTATTGTGGAGAGCTACGCAGGCGTTGACGATTTACGTAATTTTTTGAGAATCATAGTGCAACTCTCGTGCTCCAAGCAGGCATCGAAATCCCGATTTGAGCACTCATATCACTCTTTCAATAATATCAGGTATGTGATGGAAATCGATCGATTTCAAAACGAACGTTTTTAGAAGGTGTGATGAATTTTGAGGGATTTTAAAATCCATTTCTGAATTAAAGGATTAAGTTTTCGTTCAAAATACACTTCAGATAACGTATAAAATATAAAATTTAAGAGAATAAAGACTGAAAATAAAAGGAATATGTATTTAAAATCCATTTTAAAAGGTACTGAAAGCGATATTTTCGGTTTCAAATCGTTTCGTTTTTAAAATCGATTTCCATCACATACCTGTATATCTGGCCTTTGCATGCTCCGAGTTGTAATGACTTTCTGCACTATCTTCATCCGCTGATCGGTAGGGCGTCATCAAAAATGCTTCCAGCGGGTAACCAGCATCCCCTAAAAACTTAACTGTAATACTGATTTTACTTTATTTGAAATTACATACCGAGAACCCATGAATTGCGTTCATCAGCATTATATATTTCGCGTAGAAACCTTCTAACACGGCTGGTATTCCAAATTAAGGAATCATGAGCTGGATGTCTGGTATCTATGTATATATCTTAAACGCATCTTGTGGTCACATATCCATATATAAATATGTAATAAAGAAACTAATTTAGTAACTCAATTTTTACTAGTATTTTAACTAACAGTTTGTACTCACTATCATTGCATTTATGCTGAAGAAACCTTTCCTATTGTAAAATAAATGTTGAAAACTCTTGTTGGGCCCTACCATTTTAAAGTGCCTCCCTTATATACAGCTAATGATTCCAGGAAAACCATTTCGCTTTATTTTTGTTTTTTCTTTACCCATTTACAACTACATTTAGGGTTGACAAAAAAATCAAAGAATTGTAGTCGGGACTGTAAGAAGAGATAAACTCACTGTTTGTTGTTGTTGCTTTTGTTTAAGCTTTGATATTGTTACAAGTAAAAATAATTCTTATTCGCCTAACGGTTTTATTTTCTTAATATCTTTTGTTATTCTAAAATCTTTGGATGAAGTTTCCTGACGATCTGGTCTAAGCAATCAGTAAAATGCGCATAAGAATTGCTTATCCCATCAGCAATAACTTTCAATTTATCAATTTAAAATTTGTTAATTAATTTTTAAATGCCAATAGAAACTTTGATGAACAGTTTTTGGTCTACAACTCAGTTATATGTGAATGGATTTTATTTATTTTCACTAATAAATAGTTTTCCACCTTTGTTTATTTCAGGTGGAACTGGAAAAAATTTACAGATTTTTAAACAGACTTGAAAACGTATATGTTCACAAGGTATATTTACACAAGGTAAACTCGTTGGCCCATATGTTTGTCAGCTGTTTACCTAAGTTGGAACACCAATGTCAAATTCCGTGTATATGAGCCAAAATTTGTACATGTGTGCGTTAAATTTATATGAAGAAAATTTTGACAATTCCGTTCCACTCGGTTATTTTTATAGAGCAGCATGTCTACACTCCCAAATGAGTCTACCTTGTGTAAATTTACCTTGTATGTTCATGTGTAAAAATTAAAGGCAGTCTTGGTTTTTTGCTCATATCTTAGCGATTTGTGGCTTGAACTGTAAGAATTTCGATAAGAAGCTAATCCAGACTATATTTGACGCAAATATGTTATAATTTAATAAATGATAGGGACCATTTTCGGGGTCGGAAAATCCATTTCAACATACATACACACGCACAGAATATTACGGATGACGAAAATCCGTAAACAGAATGAAAAAATTCAATAAAAATCCAACTTCATATACCTTTTCTACTTGCGGTGAACAGAACCGACGGATGATGTGCCGAACTTCTTAGCGGAAACCTCCTTTTGGGTATGAATTCTTTATTGAGTTTTTAGTGATTAAATCCAACTAATTTAGCTCAAGCGCTAAATTCCATTTAAAAAAGATTATTTTTTTATACAAAAATAAAATGGTTTTATTAATTCAAAAATTTAAACAAGAATGAAAAATATTTGAAAAACTAAAGACAAATTAAGGCGAATTCAGGTAATCTCGGTACAACAACAAGTACAAAAACCATAGGCAATTTGTTTTTGTAAAAAAAAAGTTATCAGCAGGGCTTTTAAGGCCACCTGTAATAAATTCGCCTTGAGACATATTAAACTTGAAAATTAATGCTTATGTGATGAAAATATTTTAAAACAACCAAGTAGTTTTTTACAAATTAGGTATTTTAATTTATTTATTTAAAAAAAAATATGAAATAAGTCTACCACAGTTATTTAGCTTACCTCGACGCTTAAATGTAACGGCATTCTTCGGAATCTTATACATTTTAAGATACATGTGAATGCAACCTAGAATGCACCAACAATTTAAATATCAGAGCTCCTTGGGGTTAGATGGACTTCATTCGGTTCGAGGTTGTCCCTTAAGTGCAAGTTCCTGTCTGAATATTGGTGGGGTCTTCGTTAGTATGGTTCTTGCGAGAAATGCTTCCTATCTTTTAGGATAATTGTCCTTACAGTAGTTTCGCCAGTCCACTGACAGAATACTTTGGGAGATCACTGGGACGTTGTGGTACAAACCCAAAGCGCAAAGGGTTATTCCTGAAAAGTCTACTAAATGGCTGATAATCCACAACTAGTGGAATAGTTCGGTCGCAGGGAGGTTTTTTCCTAGGTGCTCATGCAATTTAAAAGAAGCTAAATTTTATTACAGGCAGGAGAGTTTTGCTTTTCTTTAAACATATACGATCGGGGAGCACCTGGCGGCTGAGTTTAAGCCAAAAGTCGCTAGTAGAATTAAATTGAATTTATTTTATTTTTAAATTTTTACACTTGTGGGAAAGTTCGTCCAGTGGATGTTCCTAGTTTCATTCGCTTTTCAACATAAATTGCAGGGTTTAATAAATAGCAGTGGATAGCTCCGGCTGCTTAACAAAGCGTGGGTATATATTTTTTTAGATTATACACTCGAATCGCTACATGAGTGTGCAAATGATCCTTCACTCACAAATGGACATTTGGTAAGTGCTCACCCTGCCTTTACACATGCAAGTAGTGGCATGCCACTACTGTACACATATTATCAAATAAAATTTGTTCGAAATAGTCGAATCTCATGCCTTTGGCTTTTGTGATTACACATGCCACTGCGAGCTCATTTTCAAAATGTCGTTGAAGCGTCAACTTGAGCAAATTGGTTTACTTCTCAAATTAAAAAAAAAGTACCAGAAAACAAAATAGAGTTACCGAGTCAATCATGTTGGCACAGTTTTGGGGAAATTTTTTCTTCTATATACACAAACTGCGGAAACGGGTCGACCGATTTCAACGAAAATTTCAGGGTACGTTGGGGATATTCCCATATAAATATCAACAAAATGCCCTCCATTTTGAACTCCTCCGAAACGGTTTGACTGATTTTTATGAAATTTTGTATGTGTATTTGTTAGGTATGAAAATAGGTCGTTAAGTGTATTTTTTTTTATCGCTAGAGGATGTAAAATAGGGCATAAACTCCCCCTCCCTATATCTTCTTAACTAATCGACCGATTTTCTTGAAATTTATTAGGCAAGTAGTGTAACATCTGGAAGGATTTATATCATTTTTATTATCTTCTTAACTAATCAACGGGTTTTCTTAAAATTTGGCATGCAGACACTGTATCATCTGAAAGAAATAAGTTATATGGCAAGACAGCGTTTGCCGGGTTAGGAAGTTTATTTATATAAGCATTATTTAAACAATATTAATGCTCTTTAATTAACAAACTTGCTTTTATTAATGCGCGTTTCAAAAAGTAATCATAATAATACATTTATCAAGTTAAAACCTTAATTACAAATTGATAATAGTCCAGTAAATTTGCATTAAATTTTTAACAGGGTAACATTGCTTATTGTTTTGACATTTAGTGGCATGCAAGTGCCAAATTTCCACTCGACTGCAATTTTTGCTGCCACTGAAGCTGCCATTGCGAAAAATGTGAGTGTATTAGTAAAAAATGTGAGTGTATTGAGTTTTTCGAACTGGCAGTGGCATGTGTAAATGCTGGGTTAGTTTAACACACTATGTAGTTGGAATCCACAGTGAAGTTAAGTCTCAAGGCATGAATTCACGTAAGTCTAACTATATCACATTTGAGGTGAATGTTATAGCAAGTGTGAAAGCTAACTCGACGCTTAGATTGGGCAAAGTAAAAAATCGATTTGGTAATCGAATTTCTATATATATAGTATATATATAGTATTCATAAGTATAAAATATTTACAAAAATCGTGTCAGTTAATTAAGTCAAATACTTATAAATTAGGTCAATATTAACTGTCTGTTCAACAATGTCGAATTTTAACGTTCGCATTTAAAAAATTCCTTTGAAAAACACTCAGTTTTAAAAATATTTTCTATTAATCTATACGAATGTCAGCTTTTATCAATGTGGTTGTCGGTAACCTTTTACCACTTTGTTCGTCTCCTGGCCTGGTCAGACTACAATCAGAATAGCTAAAAAACGTAAATAAAAGTATTTTTTATGGAACTTATACCTGTTATTTTAAATTATACAAATATATTATAGAATTTTATTATTTCATCGAAAACGAAGTCTTTAATTTCGCACATTGCTTGTTCGCACCTTCCGTAGCTGATTTTAGTTTTGCGTTTTGTTTTTGTAGTTGAATTAAACTAAGCGCGTAATGGGCCGTAAATTTTTTGGTTCGATTTAAACTTGTCTAATTCGATTCAGAACATAAATTTTATAAAGTTCAATATTCTGTTGTTTTGATATTTTATCAAGTTTGGCCAGACCAAGTGGACAATTTCATAGATGTTTTAACAAAAAAAATTTAATTTAACTCTACTTATTTGCTTTAATCGATTCCAAATTAATTTCATTCGATTCCGCACACATCATTTATAGAATTCACATCCCTGTTTTATTGAACAGGCAGTTGTTTAATTTTGTGATAAGTTAAAGGATTATTGACTTAAAATTTCAACTTACATCAAACCCTTTTTTAAACTTGTAATATTGGATTTGTATCCTCTCTGGATAAACTTCAACATAAAGATAAGATCCTCACCATAAATAAAACTCTTTTTATTATTTATTTTTATATACTTTCCTTTTAGTTTTTATTGCTTTTTTTTGTCGTTTTGTTGGTAAATTTTACAATTTGACCAGCTCTTTGCCCAAGGACAATTTAAAATTCTTTATTTACACATCATAAATTCCTTTATGTTTTTTAGCTGTTTCTGTTTTTTTTTTGTTCAAAAATTTCCTTTCTTTATTTTAGAAAATGTTTTTACATAGAAAAAGTTTTTTTTACTTCCACTTCACTTTGTATGAACTTTCAATTACCACAATGCCACCCACCATTTGCACTTTACGCCCGTCAATTTATTGGGTTACTTGCTTGGGGTTTTTTTATTCCCATTCGAATACTTTTGCAAAAGTTTGAAATATTCTTGAAGAAAAAAAAAATTTATATAAAATAATGCTAGTATATCTGCGTTTAGGAAAAGTAACAACTTCGTAATAAGTTTTTCTAACATTTAATAATATAATGCACTCAATTATGAATTATTTGTAAATTTAGTTGAAATTTAAAGGAAAGCTAGACAAGAACTTGTACACTGAATATAAAATGTTACAAGATAAGGTCTAAAGTACATTTTATTGCACCACACTTATGATTTATAGCATATTTTAAGGAGTTTTTAGTTAATGTGTATGAGGATAAATTGTTTTGTTGTAGAAGCTTAGCAGCTACAAGTAAAATATTCAAAAAAAACATAATCTTTTGATTGAAATAAGCACAATTTAAATTTTTGAAAAAGTCACGGGCTTAAAAGATTACATTTTTTTATGAATTTTTTGTTATGGGGTACAAATTAAGTGATCAGCTCTGAAGTGAACCGAGGCAAAAAAAAAATCAATTCGAAAATATTTTGAGGTTGAGTAATTAAACTGACATTAACTTTTGGGAGCCATTGACTTTACCTTAGGAACCGCTTCCTTAGGAACGAAAAACTTTTAAACTAATTTTTTACAGAACCGAATAGTGCCACTCATAGTGGTGCAGTGGGTAGAACACAAAGATCTTCTGGCGATAGAAAGTGGTGTTTCTTGAAACATGTAAAGATCAACCCGGGTTCAAATCCCAGCTCAGCCAAGAAAAATTATCAATAAATTTTAATAAAATTCCAAGTTGTAAAATTCCTTCCCTCAGTGAAAATAATTTAAAGAAAATTAAATTTGATGAACTCAAGCAAGCCTAATTAAAGAATATCAAAAATTAAAAATAAACAGTTCAACTAAAAATCAAAAATTGTTCTTACATATAAATTATTTATTTTCTTTTTTGGATTCCATTAAATTTTATAAAAAATGCTGCTTTTACTTTTGTTTACTGTTCTTTGTGTAAAAACCGATAAAAATTAGAGATCGCATTGATTTAAAAGTAATCCACAGGGTAATAAAAATTTAATTACGTACAAATGAGGGTATAGATTACGAATTAGAGAGTGAATATTACGAAAAAACGTTGTCGTGCAAACATGATATTAGTTTTTCAGGAATAGAAAAAAACTGTTTTTGACCTAAAAAAAATATTAAAAAAAAACTACTATTAATCCGGTTATAGAGATTGATGTATATCAACTTCCTCTAATAGACGATATTCTTACCGGTATGAGAGAAAATACAAATTTTTTTTATTTTAGACCTTAGCAAGGCAGTTGCTTGTAAATGCCCCCCACGGTCATAGATGGTTGTTAGAATTCTGTAGACTACCATTTGGGGAGTCTACGGCTCCGATGATTTTCCAAAGGGTTATTGACCAGATATTGCAAGGCCTTGATGCAATTTATTTGGACGACATTTAAGTAGCCGGAAAGGAAAGAGAAAATTTTCATAACAAGTTTTTTAAGGTTTTAACTAAACTACAGAAATTTAATTGTCGCTTAAGTTGGGAAAAGTGTAAACTGTTGGAAAACACTATTGAGTAGTTGGGACACGTTTTGACGCCTGAGGGAATTAAACCTTCGAGCAAGAAGTTAGATGCGATCATGCTGCTCCCGCCCCTATAAATGTAGATCAGCTTCAAAGTTTTTTTGGCTTGATCAATTATAATTCCAAGTAATTGATTGCCAAAGTCTCATTTTTTGTCAGAAGAAGTAAAAAATTTATCTTTTCAAAGCATTATTTAAAATTTTTTATTTAAATAAAAAAACGCACCAACAACCGTCACTGGTAATTGCTCAAGTGAATTAGTGTTATCGTCCCTTATCGTATTGTAGTGGTAAACTGGATTTTAAAATAGATGTACAAACTACCAACTACAAAATAAATAAAAGTATTGAAAAACTTTGAAAATTGCCCAAATGACAAAAATATTTTCTTTTGAAAGTTCGTGAACAAATACTATATTTGAATCCAGACGGTAATAGAAGGGTATCGGGGTTTTGCTTTAATCGGTTAATCGCTCGATTTATTAACCGAGATTTTGGTTTAATCGGTTAGTAATCGGTTAACTGAGTAATTGATCGGCTAACCGATTAATATAATTTTTGTTATAAATTAAGTAATTTCAATAAAGAAAAATGCAAATTTTATTTGTATTTGGCGTTTTTTAGTAATTAAACCATAAAATAACAAACAAAAAACTAATTCATAAATATGTAATACATATTTTTAATTAATACATATTATGTATTTATTAACCCTCTAATGATTAAGTCCGCCTCTAGGCGGGGTAGCAGAAACCCGTCATAAAATTTTTAATTTTAACAATATATTCTTCATAAATAATTCTAGGTGTAAATCAAAGCTTAATTTATCAAAAAGTTTTCATTCAGGAGCAACACTCTTACGAGTTTGACGAAAAGAACATTGTCATCTTGCATTTGAACGGAAACGTTAATTTTTTATTCTTTGTGAAGAAAGTTAATATTGTGCATCGAAAAAATAATATTTCAAAGCCATAGACCTGGTCGAAAACATTACTGGTGGTCTAATGGAAATATTTATTAAGTTTTCATTTTAAAAAATATAATCGCTGCTAAATATGAATGTTTTTGCTAAACCCGTATGGATGCGTGCTGGGGCATTAACATAGAAAATGCCGGAATGTGCATTAATATTCTGAATAGAAAAAAAAATACGTCAAAACTTCAGATCTGGCCGAAAAATCACTGGTGCTTATCTTGACGTTCAATTGAAATAAATATAAGGTTTTTATTAAAAAAAAAATAATCGCTATTGAGTATGAATGTTTCTGCTGATAACGTCTGGAGGCGGACTGGGGATGTTTATCAAAAACGTTTCTTAAATTATTACGATAATGCCCAACTCCGCCTCAAGGCGTACTTTACTGTTTGACCCCTTACTAGTCAACGAGTACTCAAAAGAAAAAACTGAAGTCTGATTTATGTTTCTCACCCTAAAATTAGCTTAATGTGATTTTTTCAAGACACTCAAAAAATGTGTCATTAGAGGGTTGAAAAATAAACTTTGTGATTATTTTATTAATTATTTCAATTGATAAGATCTCCTTATAAAATAATCTAATCATATAAAAAAGAGTCCAGTTACACCTCCAATTGTGTCGGCAAATTCTGTTAAATATTTGTTTGTGTTACTTTCGAGAGTGTCTTCTGTTGTCGGGTCATCATCTGACTCATCTTGGCAAAGCTCAGCACCGAATATTCTTCAAAAAAGTTTATTTCCGAACTTCTTAGTTTCTGCTTTGGTAATCTATTTTTATAATGTATTGCTAGAAGGAAATATTTTGTACAAAAAAATATTTTCTTAACACATACCTTTTGTATTTGAGACTACAATATTTCAATATACAACAAAAAAAAATTTAAAATTTTGTTAGATCGGTTAATCGGTCAATCGACTGAAATTGCCCGGTTTAATCGTTTATTGAAAATAGCCGATTTTATATTAACCAAATCAAAATGGATTAAGAGAACAATTTCCAAAATTATTTCCAGTAGTCTATATTTAAAAGGAGTAAAAATAGGCATAGGGTGGCTTCTAGGAATCAGTTGTAAAGAATTGCTAGGAAAGTAGTTTTACCACTCGAAGGAGATAACCAAGTACACAGCGAAGCAGAAGAATATTTGGATGAGAAAATTAATAAGCTGTAAACAAGTGTATTGTGTGTTCAACCTTAAACGTTTCTAAATGCAAAAGTAATGTGCTGTTTTTGCAACACAAGTGATTGAACGTGTGGTAAAATTTATATGAAAATAACTCAGTTTTTTGAGTTTTTTTCATATAAATTTTCCTACACGTTCAGTCACTTGTGTTGTGAAAACAGCACATAATACTAATAGAGTATTGAAACTTTGGATCTAGGAAATTTAAGTCTTCTTGAGTCGTTTTATTTACCATTTATAAAATTTGATTCAGCGGTACCATAACTACTAGCATCAAAAGATGACACCTACACAAAAACATAACCGGGGTACTCGTGTTCCCAATAGCTTTTATATGCAAAAATTAGCAAACATTCGTTCGAAGATCTTTTTAATCAAATATATTAATTTGTTTAATTACTTTTTCTAAATTTTTAATTACATGATTCCAAAATGAATAATTTTTTGTGATGGTAAAAATAACATTGGGGTGCAAATGTACCCCAGTTTTATGTTTACCAGGTATCTTTTAGTTGTTTGCCTACTCTCATCTTTTTTTTGGTTATAATAATAACACAGTACAACAACCAATCTGGGGGGTGAGAAATTCCAAGTCAGGGTGATGGTACTAGGTCAGTATAGTAAAACCCTCAAAGGGTTTGGTGTTCGCATGTGTCATTTTTTTTATGACATTTTAAATTTTTTCCTTATCTTGATGTTTTTTTGTTTAACATAACTCGAGAACCCCTTGTCGGATTTTGCTAAAACAAACTCAAAAAAATTTAGAATTACAATTTCGTTAATCCGTTCATATAACGTTTTTCTTTATAATCAACAGTTTTGCCGGCAAAAATAAATTAGTGGAGAAAAAAATACTATAATTATTTCGCCCTCGAAAGTATTCTAATAATTAGTTTAATTTATTTTCTTAAATGAACATGAGAGCGTATACATATGTATGTGTTTGTTTTTCTAATATTAACACACGTTCAAAATTACGATCATTTAGGATTTTTTTAGTTTTTATAAAAAAATAAAATTTTAATTTTAGAATTAAATATTAATTAAATGGAACATATACATCAAGGCCCATCTATCAGGTCTGCTTTCTTGTACAAAAAAAACGATTCTTTTTAGTTGTCAAAAATTTACTACCACATATACAAAGCAAAAGGAAAAAACGTGTATGTGTGGCATACCATAAACGCAAACAAACGTATACATGCACATGTAAGCAACATGTAAACAATTTTTGACAACTAAAAATAACATACACAATGATCATCAGGCTTCTTGCGCAGACCTTTTCAATGGGCCTTGATATACATAATTTCGAAAATATTATAGGGGAAGCAAAAATTTAATGCAAATAATTAATTTATAAATTGTTCATTAATAAACAATTAGTTAACGGTTAATAAGATCTTTAAGCGTTTATCATATGATCGCTTTTGTTGATAGTTTCGTTTGTTTTTGTGCTTAAAAATCGCCTATTTTGGTCGAAAAGTTTTTGTGAACATTTGCGTTTATGCGATTTTATATTTTTGTTTATTGAGGGCCGTTTGTATTTTAGCTACCGATATATATCGAGCGCTTACTGCGAAAATAACGTAAGCGACATAATTTTCAAATTTCGTTTTTTTGCATATGTTATTTTTATATGAACGGATTAAAGAAATTTTAATACTAAATTTTTTTGAGTTTGTCTTAGCAAAATCGGACAAGTGATTCTCGAGTTATGTTAAACAAAAAAACATCAAGATAAGGAAAAAATTTAAAATGTCATAAAAAAAACTGACACATGCGAACGCCAAACCCTTTGAGGGTTTTACTATACTGACCTAGTACCATCACCCTGACTTGGAATTTCTCACCCCCCAGACAATAATCCCAAAAATGTTCCATAGTGTAATCAATATTATGTTATGTGTTTGCGTGTTTTTTTTTTCTTGAATTATGTATTCTACGGTTAAGCTTATAAACCCGAAAAATTTTAATTTTGAATTGAGTCACTTTTGAACTTGGTGTGGGATATGCATTATATTTAATCACTTAATTCGTTTCTGCTGCGAGTCCCCCATATATGACCTGTGTTCTAAACCTTTAAACACTCCTAACCAACAAAAATTAAAAGTTTTGCATTGAAGATTTTAAGAAACAACATATTAAATAAGGCAGGAATGTTGAATTAAAGGTTCCAATTTAAAATATCGGTGCACAAAATCAAAACCAATAGTTGAATAGTAAAAGTGGGAGATACTCTGTGCGTTTGAAAACACAAGTGTTGTGCAGATATGCGTAATAAAGGCCTTTCAGCACATCGTAGTCATGTAACAGAGTGTGTTTCTTTGTGTTTGGCACACATTGTAAAATGAGTTCTATTAATTAATATTATTCAGTGTATGAATTGGCTTCCTATGACGCGCCAACCAAAAATAAAATCGTATGAGCGTAGTTTTCGTATTCTTTTTGTAAATTTTTAGGGATACGGTAGCCATAAACAATAAAAATTTATTGAAATTAAAATAACGAATTTATAACCTTCATAGTCATACAGGTCGTTTTTTCCAGACAAATCGTGTTGTGTAAGTAATTGTGTTTTCTCATACAGTGCGTGCGATTAATTTGAATTGTGCGACGCATATCGCAACGGACGTGGTATCTTGAGTGCCAATACTTAAAAAAGCACGTGTGATTTGAATTTAACGTTTATTGGTCTCACAATTGTGTATAGCTAGAAACAATTTATTATATTTGTGGAAAATATATGATTTATACCCGTATGTTTTTTCACCATTAAACCTGCATTAGTTTGTAGCTTTTTATATATTAGGTTAGGTTAGAAAGGCTGGTGCGAAGAAAACTAATCACCCTCACCCAGGGACGCCTTAGTAAGTGAAAGTATGTATTTCTGCATTAATAAAATAACTAAATATTCTTTTTACGGAATTCGCAGTTGAATTTTCGACAGTGAAAATAAATGAACTTTTCCTTACATTAAATTACATTTTCTTTTAATTTTACATAAAGAGGAATTTAACTTAATCAACGGACAATATTAACTACAACTGAAAATCCGTTTTATTATGCCATTAGTTTTTTTTAATAAATGTTAAGCTACGGTCACACTTGTCAAATATTTGACGAAAAAAACGGCACCAACAAGCAAACTAAATAATCATTTCTTGAATTCCAATATTTATTTTGATTTTAATACCACATCTTGCTCGAAAAATAAAAAATGTTGAATATAATATAAAGTAACCTTAGAAAGGAAATAATTCCCAGTTTCTATTTATAAAAATGTCAAAAATAAGATAATAACGAATGAGCAATGTTTCAAAATGTATTATTATATTAAAATAATAATAATGTCTTATTGAAAATCAAAATTTTCAAAGAATTTTTGATGCAAATACGCGATGCATTTTGGCAGATCCATTTGATTGATTTTCCACATCCTTTAAGTTGGCAACTGCGAGGTTTTCTTTGTGGCAAACGCGCTTATGTGATTCAGCATCTGTTTGAGAGCTAAGTAGCAAAGCTTCGCTTACTCTGAATTGTTTTTGAGATAGCAGATTCCAAGCATAAGTGAGTGAGGAGCTTAGGATATAAACAAATAAAGGCCAATACCACTTCTTTTCTTGAACTATCAGAAGTGAAATCTTCAGACACTATCTGGATATGGCTGACGACAAATGGAAGAAACTAGATGGCTGCAAGGCTACCAAAGAAAAGTGGCCTACATATGGCATAGGTGGCTCTGAGCGACATATCAAACTCAGTCGGAGCGACTTGTCGGGGCTTTTATATGCACTTACTGGTCACTGGACGATCGGTAAGCACGCTATGATACTCGGCCTCCCTTTTACCTAGCATTTACACGTGAAAGTAAATTTCTTGAAAGTCGCAATACTCTCACACTTTTTCACTAATACACACAAAATTTTGGTACTTTCAGCCAATCGGCTGTTTTTTCGATTTTTCGTTGATAATACGTATACTCTACTTGCAAAAAAGTACTTTCACGTGTAAAGGCCAGGTTAATGAATGCTGCAGGGAACCTGGAACTGAGGAGACATCAGTATTTTATCTTCTATATGATTTCCCAGCGTTTAATTAATACGACATGGATTATTTGGGAATTACCTTCTACAGGGACACTCGGAGATATCACGGGTGAAACTCAGCAACTTGCTGAAATACCTCAACGAAACGGGTTGACTCAAGCCACCTCAGTATTGCCCCTCGATCAAGTATGATTGGGGGTTCCAATTCTCGACGAGTTGTGTGGTGCCAAAACGGAGTCACTGTTGACTCTACTTGCATCATGCCAAGTACTGTGCGTGCTACCACGGTAACCAACCAGCCAACCAGCACTTATTTGACCATATTTTATTCTGTAATTGAGACGGCATTGTCGAGATGATCTACGCCCCCCCCCCCCCATCCCATTTTTGAAAGGGTTGAGAAGCAATGGTGGCGGTACATTCTCGTATTTTTAACATCCTTTTTCAATCGCTTTATGCTGTGCATCAGTTCAATTCGTTCGAAGTTGGTAAGAACCGCTACCAATATAGAATTTATTCTATCGTATTGGTAGTCACTTTCTCCCCGCTTCAACTGTTTTCCTGTGCGTAGTGGGGCTTTTGCAATTCGATTGGGTCCCGTGGCGCAAAACCTTTTTTCACTTAAAAGGGACATCAAATGATATGATGTGAAAAAGCTGTCAAAATCAATTTTATAGATAATGGGATCTTTTACACATTCCAATTGTCTTAATACAACGCCTACACCCAAGCCAATTTGCTGATCGTAGTTGTCACTTGAACCAGAATATGACATACAATTAAAAAAAACTACCACTCGAACGCAAACACTAAATCTTGTACCCAACACGAATTAGTTTATTCCGGAATCCGGATACCCATTTTGCATGACTGACATCCAAAGAAGCGTTTTCTCCAAATAGCAGCCAATGTTCGCGCTTGCGAACAGTGAAACAAACAGCTATAATTAAGAAGAAATATTATTTTTTATTTAGGATCTTTATTTATGTTTTGTCAATTAAATTATTTAGACAAATTCCCTTTATTTAGTTTGAGCATTTTTTAACAATTTATGTTTTTTTGCAGTTATATACAAATCTTACCAAAAAGCGTCCCTAAAAATACCCCTGCAGGCAAAATATTAAACATATTTTTAATTTTTTTATAACTGCTTACAAAAATTTAGATTTTATTAAATATGGGCTTTCCATATTTGCAATATATAGAAGCAATAAAACAAAAATGCTAAATAGTGCTCGATTTAATGAACACAATTTTTCTCAAAAAATCTAAAAAAACATTTGGACTTATATCAGCCACCAAGTTTTATAAAGTTAAACGAAAAAAATCGCTGGGGCGAAATGGGTTAGTCATAAATGGCATGACATTTCAGAATCAAAAAGTTCAAATAATTTGGTCCATTTAATCGGGCGCTATATGTTTTTAGCATTTCCCCAAAATTCGAAAAAAGTGTATGAATGATTTTCACATCTCACCAACTCATATGTAAATAATTACATTAAAGCTCAATGCGGCACTTCTTAGAATTAAAATATGGATTTGAAATTCGAACAGAATCATTTTCTTTCTATACATAACAATTTAAAAAAAGAGTTTTAAGTCAATTGAGGACCAGTCTCACATACACTTAGTATCAAGGTTAGAGAAGGAGTCGGAGTCGTACTTTAAAAATTTAAACGGATGGAGTCGGAGTAGGGGTTAGAACTATGTTTTGATGACTCCACAGCACTGGTTCCTCATTGCAATTTCAGAAAAACATGTTCTATGTTTAACCCAGCTGGTATTTATTAAAGGTAGTCAAAAGCTCATATTTTTTTTAGATTTGATGGGTGTTTAGGATTCGTCACAGCCCTTTTAAAAAGTACCACTTCTTAACATCGTAGAGCAAAAAAAAAATCCACTATTTTAAGGCGATAGACGTTTAAATAAATCTCAATAAGTTATGAATAGTTAACTTTGCTAAAGATCCTTTAAAATTTAACATTTTTTTTAATGTTGCTAGTCTGCTTTTATCTGTTTTTTTTTCTTCTGGTGACTGATGCTGTCGGAACTGCTTTTTTATTTCTTATTATTTATTTTATTTCTTAACACATTCTTTAGCTTCTGCCAGTATAAACATTTTAACACGAACATTAATAGCAAAAGCCAATAACAACATTAACTGTTCACTTTGGAAGTTATGATGCGTAAGCGTTATAAGGATGCTTTAAGTAGAAAGTGCGAAGAGAATAAAGATGATGAAGATTATGATGACTGTAGTGGTGTTGAATAAGTAGTGCATTTTGTGGCAATGATGTTTTCTGGCTAATGTTTGCATAATTTATGATTGGTTTGAAAGCAATTACATTTGCCAATTGCATCCATTTATACTGCGTCCAAAAATATCCATAAAAAAATAAACTAAACTAGAGATGTGATTTTAGTCACCAAATTTTATTGAAAAATTATATTTTTACAGGCACCAATTTTAATTGATTTATATCAAAACTATACACAAAAAATTACTTTTTTTGAATTTGTATGCATTTTTTAAGAACAATAATTATTTTTTTAATAGCTTAATAAGCTTTTAAATCAACTACAGTATTTATCGTTCAAAATATTATCGACATTTTGTTTTCACTACCTGCCAATATGCATGGTTCATTTCTTCAATCAGCTGAAAATTGTTGCCAAGTTAGTTATGAATTATGAATAAGATCTATAACTATCTATTAACTATTTTTTAGTTTCTGTTTTATTAGTTGCGACTTTAGCTATAATTTCTGAATACGTGCCTTTGAGTTTAAATTTTGAGGATAATCGTTTTTTACGCTCCCTGCAAAAATTAATCACCTATCGCGTCCTCTTTAGTTCGAAATATTATAAACGTAAAATTTTATTTCTAATTTAGACTAGAAAATATAATATATAGATATCGATGTTGACGGCGGGATGTTGTTCTCCGATAAAAATTTCTGAAGGAAAAATTACATTTTGTTACTTTTTGGACACATATATGCAGAATTTCGGCATATGAACATCAGATTTCGCCTCTCCTGAACAAGTGTATATTTGGTTTATAGCAGGCATTGAATATAGGCCGACGAAATGTTTCACCTTTAAACGGTCTTATGTTTAAAAACTAAAACAGGTTTATAAAATGGATTTTCTGTAGGAGATTAACAAAAACATGAACAAAGAATAATATTTTCTTAGTATTAGTTCAACTGTGCGGATAAGTTATATTTAGTCAGTTAAATATAACTCATACGAAATTTGATTACAAAATATTATATTTTCATTGAAAATTTGATTAATAAACTCCTAATAAGGTTTTGTAATTTTTTAACAATAAGGAGGTAAACAAATTTCATATCGATATCTTAAGGTGTTTGCTCTAATAAGCAAAATCACAAAAAAATACTTTTCTTCGAGTACAAACTAGATATTCGAGTGTCGAATATTTTTTAAAAAGATTAAAGCTAAAATTAGTCTTTTATTAAATAAGGTTAACCCGGCGCGTTCCTCTACCCCTATTAAAATAAAATAAGTTAAAAACAGATCTCGTGTATTGAAATCGAAGCAATTTGTACCAAATTTTAAATTTATTTTATTATTCTTATCCAGATATTTAGAGAATTTATATATTTTACTTGTACGGATGGTTCCACACTCATTTTATAAGTTACTGCAGCTCTCGGCTAACTGAGCCTACACGCAGAGAAAAAACATGGTTGAAGTATGGTTAAAAGCATATTAAGGTCCCTACAATGGCAACAATCACAATTTTGTTGTTTTTAACAAAGCTTTTATCACGATTGATAATATTTTGTTTCTATTTATAAATTAAGTGTTTATTTCCCTTGGAACTTCAAATAGGGTTAAATTTAACAACATAATGTTTTAATAAAATGAAGCTACAACTATATTATGGTTACCTTAACCCTCCGTCTTACACATGTTTTTATTTTCACATTCGTAACGCATGAGTCTAGCCAGACCCAACAAACTTTTGAATAAATAAAACCAATTTTTTTTAACCAAATGTTATATTATACACATTTATAATTTAAATATATATTTTCATATTTTATTTAAATTATAAATGTGTATAATATGACATTTAGTTAAAAAAAATTGGTTTTATTTATTCAAAAGTTTGTTGGGTCTGGCTAGACTCATGCGTTTCGAATGTGAAATTAAAAAACATGTGTAATAGGAAGGGTTAAATTGAGAACTAGATGGAGGTAATAGTTTGTGTGTTTAATAAAAAAAAATAAATAATAGATAATTTAACAAAAAAATAATTTAAAACAACAAGAAAGAAAGTTAAAAATACGGCATCTTCTATACAAAATATATATGGGTCTGGCCAGACCACATGTGTTACGAATGTGATGTGTGCAGTAAAATATTCGAATTAGTTTCCTTATATATCCTTTCCAGGTTATATTTTTCAGCTTTTTATAGTAAACTAAATTTTAGAAGGGTACCTGAAACTTCAAGTCTCTACCTGTGTTTTAAATATACTAAAATAACATTTAAAATCGAAAAAGGTCTGGCCAGACTCATGAGTAAGACGAAGGGTTAACCACATTATTATAATATTATGGTTACATTCATTTTCCAAAAGCTATAACCATATTATGATTACCTGAAAACATGAAATGGTTAATATTTAATAACAATAATATGTTCGAAATTATAATATTTTAAAACATTGTATGTTTAAATTATTTAAAATTTAAATTAATATGATTAGAAAGCAACAATATTCTGGTCTTTTGAATTTAACTTATTTTGCTTAAAATTCTCATTCTTTTTATTTTAATTATTGATTCGAATACATAAATTTACGTAGAATAAACTAGTCGAACAGAAAAAATAGTAATGAAGGTCGTCACAGGCCGGAATATGAATCAAAGGGGAGTTTTCCTTAAAGTGGAACATAACACCCATCAGGGGGTCAATTCTCGTTCTGTGAAACGATGAAGTGTAAAGTTTTTTGATGTTATCATAATACTTTTGATTTCCTTTCAGTGAAAAAAATGAAAGCAAATGTCAAATTAATTTCATATGAAAAAAATTGGAACGAAACAAAATTTTTTCAACGTTTCACAGCACTGGCGATATTTGTTTGGTGCAGAATGTACTAATAAAGTGCGCTCACAAGCGCAGATGTTTGCAGTGATTTTTTTCGTAGGTGACGTTTGGCGTCACTTGTTTTTGGTTTATTTACATTTTTTTCAGGCATTTTGACATTTGCCGTCTCAATTCTAGCAACAAAATGCCTGTTGTTTTTTCTATTGTTTCATTGTTGTAGTACTGAGGTCACTTTGTTAATACATTTTGGTTTGGTGAAAAGCTTTTTTACATAAATTATTTAAAAGTGAAAAGCATGGAGAGAGTAGCAAGAAGAAAGCGCGCAAGTGAAAAAAAAAAGAATTTTTGATAAATTTTTGAGAGTAAAATGTTGACGTTGCAAACGATAAGTATGAAGTATTTTTTAATAATTGTAAACTTTTATTAACAATGGATTTCTAGGTTTGTGACCGCAGATGGAGCCAAATTTAGGGATGAAAAGTGGAAGCAAATAGCGGCGACCCTTAATGCTCTAGGTGGGACCCAAAAGGATGGTGCAAAATGGAGGAAGTATTGGAATGATTTACGGCATGATTATTTATTTATGTTGATTTATTACATTATATGTACAAACATCTCTATATATATAAAAATTACGTGTATGTTCGTGATCGCTAAACTCAAAAACTATTGTACTGATTTTGACGAAACTTTATGTACATGCTCTATGGGGCATGAGGAGTGTTTCTGTGTAGTTTGAAGTTCGTCCGACAGATGGCGCAATATTTAGTTTCTTTTTGTTTTTGCACAGTAACTCAAGAATAACTGCACCAGTTTTGACCAAACTTTATATACATGCTCTATGAGACGTGAGGAGTGTTTCTGTGTAGTTTGAATTCGTCCAACAGATGGCATAATATTTAGTTTTTTTGTGTTTTGCCCGATAGAGATTAGCGCGATAAGCCTATGCTGTATTTCGCTGACGGCGTTGGGTCCTTAATCGGCGTGTAGTGGCGTTAATTAGCCCGATACCAACTCAAACCTATCATCTTTTACTGAAAAAAATAATTTGTCTGGCAGATGGCGCAATATTTAATTCTTTTGTGTTTTGCCCCATAGAGATTAGCGCGATAAGCCTATGCTGTGTTTCGCTGAAGGCGTTGGGTCCTTAATCACCAGTTACACCACTTATAACTCAAGAACGGCAGAACAGATTTGGCTGAAAATTGGTAAGGAGGTAGCTTAGAGCCAGGAGACGGACATAGGATACTTTTTCCCCGCCCACTTTTACGCCCACTTTTTTCGATTTACCTAAAATCAGAAAACGGCTCCATCGAGTTGACTAATTTTTCTTTCAAATCTTCGTATTAATCAACTTTAAGTTTTCATCGAAAGAAAAATTTACCACGCCTACTTTTACGCCCAATTTTTCTATTAAGCGCATAACTGGAGAACGACTTGACCGATTTGGACGATTTTTTCTTCAAAATGATCGCCATGGTTTAACTTAGGTTTTTACGGAAAGAAAATTTTGCCCCGCCCGCTTTTTCCGATTTACCTAAAATCAGAAAACGGCTCTTTCACCAAATAAAAAAAAACAAAAAACATTGTCTATGCGCTGGCCTTAAGATGAAGTAATAAATAAATATAATTTCCAATTTGCCTTAAATACATGCGTTTCTTTTTTGATTGAGCCCATATCTACACCATATGTAAGTTATTTTGTAAAAAAAACTTAATGATAGGTATTCCATGGATATTTATTTTAAAGGCCGTAAATTTCGTTAAATGTTTAATTTAAATCGTGTGGTAATACAACACTACTGTTTGCTTAGGGTCAGCAACGTGGACCGGGTCAGCTAGTATTTTTATAAAATATTTTGTTTTCTTTTACCAATGCTAGACTTCATACGCGCACCAAATATAGTACAATAAAGCAAGCCGAACATAGAAGCGGCATAAATGGTTTGAGCCGAGTAAAACAGCTCTCATTTCTGGAAGAACGGGTAATTAAAATAACCACTGTTGAACCACGAAGTCTCAATGACTATGTTGAAGCAATTGTTGAAGACTTTGGTCTCAGTGGTAATGCAGCAGCAGCTACAGCAGCAGCTACAGCAGCAGATATTTCAAACACTTTAAGCACAATTGCGGGTGGTAATATCCCAGGTTCTGGAACTGTTAGAGATATTGCGACAATGCGACCAAAACTACAACGAAAACGGGAACAGCCGGAAACACCAAAGTTTGAAAAATTTTTGGAAATTTAAGAAAGGAAATTTGGTGAAATGGATATGGCCAACAAGCTCAAACGCGAACAAATCGTTATTCTAAAGGAGCAGATAGAAGCCACAAAAAAACAAACGGAGGCAATAAAAGCCGGTACCCAGGTTATAGAAATTATTGTAGGAAAGCTACAAGATTTATATGATATTTTGGGTAAAAAAAATCAAATACTATTATGTATTTACTTTTTATTTATTAATTATATTTAATTTATGCATTATTTTTTATTTATCTATTCATTATACTTTTTTTTATTTATTCATCATTTTTAATTCATTCATAATTTTTTTTATTTTATCTATTAAATTTTGAAGAAACAAAATGTGATAAATTTTAACATTAAGAAGACTGAAAAACATTCTATGAAATATAAAAATAAATGTGTATTAAAATTTTATGTTTGTATGTTATTTGTAAAAGCGTCCTGAACAATTTGCGAACGTTGCCGCTTTGCAATATTACAAGTAGAAATATTCGAAGTGCTAACATTTTCTTCTGATTCTTCAGAATCCTCTAAATAAATGTATTGGTACGGCACTTTTCTACGTAATAAATAGTTGTGTAGAACCAATCAAGCATTGATAATAAGTCCTGATTTTGTCGCATCGTGCAATATGGTTAAATCATCCTTTATTTATTAAATTAAAATAATATTAGTAAACATTTTTTTAATAGATCTCGTGTGGATAACGAAGCAATTTGTACCAAATTTTTAATTTTTACTAATATCTTTCTCCAGGTATTTAGAGAATTTTTATATTATACTTGTATGGGATTAGATTTTGGATGAAAATAAATAAGAACGCAATTTTTCCGTTTTGCCATTAAAAGTGATTTTTGATATAAGGGCTACTATGATTTCTTGTGCTTAAGTCTTATCTTGATACAAGAATACATATTAAAAGCATATGAACAAAAAGTCCTGGTCTTTGTATAAAATCTCCTTAATTGGGACATGTGTTGTGATAAATGCGCAGACAAGTTTTGCAATATTTAGTTTATAGTGTGCCACATAAGAAATTTCTACGAATTGTTTGTCCTGTACTATAATTATTTGACTTTAAGTCCTGTTGTATAGGAATTTCAATAAGAAATTTTTTCCTTGTTATGTGACTCTATTTGATCGTAGATATGTAAAATCTTTTATGCTTATACAAACCAGATCTAATTATTTGTAACAGCCCTTACTAATTCCGTAAGATTGAAGAGAAACTCTACTATATTTAGCTTATTTATAGTCCTTCACAAAAATTGCCAATATAAATTGTCTAATATCCGCTGAACTTTTATGCCAGACAAGTTTATATTACACTAATAAAAACAGATTGTATTGTGTACAAGTATCGCATGGTGGTAAATAAAATGCAAAGCTTTATGATCCTGTTAAACCATAAAAATCAAAATGAAAAATTTGTTTAACACATACAAAGAAAACAAAAATCAATTTTACCATCGCACATTTTACAAGAGGCTATAAAAGCTTTTCTTACATCTCTAATATTAAAATATGTTTATTTTCAATTTCTCAGGGAAAAACGTAAACATATTTACAACAGCCAAAGGATTTCTTGAAAAATATCCTTTGAAATAATATTCATATAAATACAGCAACATTCTTTTACACACCGATAAATATAATGGATCAAGTGTATATGGTATTTGCAAACATGTGGACGAGTGTGTGTTCTTTTTATACGAGACTATGTTTAAGTATTCGTGGGCCATATTAAAATGTTAACAGTAAATATTGTTGGATTGTATGCATGTTTTTTCAAGTAAATATAAGACTATAAATATCCGAGAAAAGTTAATGTGCATTGGAGGAATTTATGATGGTTATTAAATGGATTTGTAATCAGAAAACCTAAATAACAGCAACATAGGGTTAGTATAACAACAACATTTATAAAAAAAAAGAGTTGAGGTTACTTAAGGATTTTGTTTACATGCATATAAAAAGAAATATCCTGTCAGTATTATTATGAATAGAGACATTAAACCTAAAATGTGTTTTGTGGGGCCATAAACTGCAGAAGAAACAAAAAAACAAAATTAATTTCGTTATGTGTGTTCGTTTGGAATTTAAATTCCTGTTCTCTCGTTAATGTAAAAAAAAATAAAATTTTCAAATAAATAAATACATTGTTTTAATAAAAGTCCAGATTATTAAAATCGGGTTTAAAAATGATTGTTAAAATGCTAATGTGTCTTAATGTAAAATATAGAAAAGTAATATTATTTGCGTACATATAAAAACTATAATTAAATATTTAAATAAAATGAAAGAAATATTGAAGTCTTCATTATCTGCTACAAAGATCCGTAACAAAGAAAGAATAAAAGGGTATAGCGGCTAGGAAAAATAAATTTTCTAAATTCTCACACAATATTTCGTTTTCTATCACGACAGAGCAATTATTTTAGAGTGCACTTGTTTAACCTTCATTAGACCTTTGGGGAAAATCAGACCCATTTTGAAATAAAAATTAAATTTTATCTAAAAGTGAGTGGCTTATATTTTTTATATTTTATGACTTTTTTTAATTTCAAATGCCAACAATTACGTTAGAATTTTTTCAGGCGAAAAAAAATTTATAAAATTTTTTGCACTTAAGATCTTTAGTTCACATTCGACATCCAGTTGCTAATTATTTTTTTCACCGCCTGTGACATGCGTTATTTTGAAGTTTACTAATATAGAATGTAAATGTGTATTTGGTATTGATTAGATTTAAGTTGGAAACACAAAAATTTCGCATTTATTGCTTGGTTTGAAATGCCACAGTGTGACTGCAGACAATTGTTTTACATCGCTAGATAATAAAATTACTTTACATCAGAACTATATTAAGCAGCCAAAATATTGCCCAAAGACTAAAAAGTGCATATGGAGCACACGTCGTCTTCAACCAAAACCTAGATACAACTACTTTATATTAAATGTACTTTTGTTTTCGCAAAAACAACAAATGTACGGAATAAATCTAGAAATAAAATATCAACTTTTAGGACATATTTAATTGAACAAAATTTAGTTTTTGTACATAATTTTCTAATTGGGTCAAAATTTATCGTTAACGTCAGCAAATCGACCCCTTTGCGCGAAATTATCGTATATGCCATTTTTTTTGAAATTGAGTTTTTGATGCAATCTTGTTCTACATTCAAAGAGACGTCACCTGAGAAAATATTGTAGGCGAATTCCACTTCGTTGCTCCAAAAATTAAATGTATATTTTCATTTTAATACTGCAAGCGAACGCAGAGAAAAGTAGAAAAATGGCTGTCCTGTAAAATTTGGTTTTTGAACATACGATAATTTTGCGCAAAGGGGTCGATATATTAAGACCTTATGAAAGTAAAGGCAAGGTTATATAAGAAAAAATTAAGTTCCCACCCCACATAAGTGCTTTAGTAGAAATTTTGCAAAATTTTAGATACTTCTTAAGCGGCTCATACACTTGCAATAAAATTGTTAAATTTTACGTATTATACAATTATATCGCCAATGTGTATATTATATTCGGAGGTTGCAAAATATATTGGCAACAATCAAAATACTTTTGATTTTTATTGCACAACGAAAAGAAAGTGAAAAGTGTTGGCAACATTGTACAATGCTGATTATGTTAGTCCTATAGGTTATGTTCACTTTTTTATTGAATGAATGACAGCATTGTGCGAATTATTCCCTAATATAGGACAAAACGGAAATATTATGGCGAATATCATATCCAATAATATTGCAATTGTATGGGCCGCTTTATTAGAAAATCAAAAATATTTTCCTTTTTAAGAAATTATGCAAAATTTTCTTTTTGAGTAAAATTTGGTTTATAAAGGTATGGGGATCTACCTGCTGTAAATTCTACTTTTTAAATTTTTAATACTCACAATATCATTTACATTTTATTTATATACAGAAATGATTGTTGAAAAATTATTTTAAGTCATTTGTCATTTATTGTGTAAATATTAAAACTGTTAAATAAAACCTTTTTATAAAAAGCATTAATTGTGTTCTTCATTGGTGACCCCGACGTTTTTACTCCAATATGTCGTTATCAGAGGAACAATTTAGATCAGCACCAACGACTCCATCACTTGAGATTTCACGTGTTTCAGTCAAAATTCCCCCGTTTCGGAAGACTTATCCAAAATTGTGGTTTAGTCAAATAGAAAGTCAGTTTTTTAATTCCGGTATTTACCAAGATGTCACGAAATATCATGCACTGGTTGGATCCGTTGAAAGTGATATCCTTAACGCAGTAAGCCACACTGGTTGGATCCGTTGAAAGTGATATCCTTAACGCAGTAAGCCACATAATTGAAAATCCTCCAACACAAAACATGTTTGATACTCTCAAGTCCGCCTTACTTAATGAATTTAAAGATTCAGAAAAAAATGCTGCAGCAATTGTTAGAGAATATTCAGTATGGTGATAAACGTCCCTCCACATTGTTGCGTAAAATGCGGCAATTATCATCAGGTAAGATGTCTGATGATATGCTGAAATCTTTATGGTTCCAACGGTTGACAGCAACTTTTAAAAGCAGTCTTGTCAATCAGTTCGGATAGTTTAGATAAACTGGCATTTATGGCTGACTTTTTTATTGTTGAAAATGGTTCTTTAGGGTATCAGAAGCAACTTTTGTTCTGCGACTTTTTTATAATTCCGTTATATAATACGCCATCTAGCGGCAATAGTTTGTGCTAACAATATTCAACAATTGAAGGCCAGCCGCGAATAACGTTTTAAGTTACAAAATAATTATTTTTCAGGAGAGCAAAAAAACGTTTTTATCAGGCAAGGTTAATAATTTTTTATTTTTTTCTTTAGATTATTAAAAATAATGGTAATAAGAACTTTTATTTAAAATATCAAAAAATTTAAAATTTAAATTACATGCGAATTTACAGTTTATAACCTTTTTTTTAGTGGAAAAACGTGGAAAAACGTTTCATATCCACAATCGCGATGTCATTTAAAACGTTATTCCACGTTTCAAAACCATTTACTTTGTATCATTTTGTAAGTAACTTACAACGTTCTTCCACTAGTTGATTCTTTGAATGTCACTTTGAAGGCGTTAGGGTGCATAGTTTTGGGTGATTTAAGGTTTAAACAGTCTAAAAGGGTAATGTTAACGGTTATCTGCAAAAAAACAGTTTTTGCAAAAAGTGGCTTTTACAACGTTATTCGCGGCTGTGCTTCAATTAGAAAGGTAATTTGAATACCTTTCCAACAAAAAAAAAACACTTGAAAATCGAATGAAAAATAACCGAAGGGGAAAGAAAATATCTATAAGATAATGAAATAGTTTCAAATTTATATTAAATTATGTATGTAACTTTTATTAAATTGATCATTAAAGTTTACATTTTTAGTTTTGCGAAAAAAATTTTAGTTATTTTACTAGAATTGTATTAAACAGAAATCTTTATTATTTATACTTTTAAAAACATCAAGATATTTTATTATTTAAATTTTTAGAGATCTACATAAGAGTGCAAATTCTTTACCTTTTCTTTGAGTTGGGACTCTAAATCCAAATTTGTTGTTTGCCAAACTTTTTCACCGTGATATTTATAGTTTAAGCCTCTCAACATGTTTATTTGCTTTTTAAGAATTTTTATCCGATTACTCTGTACATCGACATTAGATAGTTAATTTAATAAATTAAATAATTCCATAGGCTCATTCACATCAAGCAAATTTAGAAATAGGACTTTAGTCTCCGTACGTCGTTTTTTACTTGTTGTTTGCACTCCATCTCTTCCAATCTCTTTATTTGTTTCTCAGCATTCCATTTTTAATTTTCCTGAAAAACCTTTTTCATTATTTTCACACCATATTCCATATCTTGCTTCGTTGGATAGAACTGCAAAATATCGAAAAGGAAGTGAATGCATTTGTTTTGCCGGGCCTTTACTTGCTGACATCTGGTGTATATTTCTTTATGAGGTGCCATATCCTCGTTCCTCTTCGCCATCGCAAGCACTCTCTCCACATTGATATTACTGTGGAATGAGTATACATCATCTACAGGTCTATCGATATATCTTTTTAACATTGAATCTTTCGCAGCCGCTTAAACCGTTTTGAAAATGTTTACATCTTTTTTCAAATTTGCAGTAAGCAAATTAAGCTTGTCTGCGTTAAAAGCAAATTGAAATTTTTATTTGGGGATTTTTGGGGATTTCCTATTAAAATGTTTCTTACTATTTTTAAAAAACTTTAAAATTTTTAATTAACAAGATTAAAAAATTGTTCAGAAAAAAAACAAAAGATAACATTAACTTTTTAAGGTTTTGATTTTTAGTTTGGGGATTTTTTTTTAATTTTTTAGGGACAACGCCAACAAGTACCTGGTAGCCCTGAGAAAAACAATAAATAAATCAAATAAGAAACTTGTAACGGACTATTTACAATGAAATAATTTGAGGAAGACAATGTTTTTTTTAATCAATTAATAAAATTTGTCGAAAATAGGCTGTACTGTTTGTAATACGGCACAAATTCGGCTGAATATTATGCTTTGGGAGACAACATAGTTGTTGATGACTAAAATATCTAAAATTGTGCGGTGGTGCTTGAAGATAACACTCCTACTTCAAAAGTTATAAGTGAATGAATGCCAAAAAACCCAATTTTTTCATTTTGTTCCGCCTTTTTTTTACATTTTCCTAATTTTCTTGCAAACGAAAAATGCGATTGCCACGCACCACCGCAGAATTTTAGATTTTGATATCATTAAGAACTGTGTTGAATGGCAAGCCATAATATTCAGCCCAATTTGTGCCGCGCTAAATGTTAGAAGTAGTATTTTCTTACTTCCAAGTTTTGTTGTTGCCACTTTCTTTTTTTCAGTGTATTATTCCAACAAAAACCAAAATTGGAAGATTACTACCCAAACTAACTATTCAACGCATAAAAACATTGATTTTGTAGCTATTAACATAAATAATGGGTTAATTTCATAAAAAGTCAAAAAATCCAAGTTTTATGACAACACATAAGCAAGTAGGGTACTCGACTCTACCCCCGAAGTATTAAAAATCATTCGGCATTCATAATGAAAAAGTTAATTTTTTTGGCATATTGCTAAATATATTTTACTTAAAATTGTGCTTTTTAAAGGATTTTTTGCAAAATTTCACATTTCACAGAAAACAATGCAAAATCTCTCTTTGTTAGGTAATTTTCCAAGATTTTCCGTTCGTTATAGGAAATTTTGCACATTTCTTTTTTTTTTAAGGTGTATGCGAATAAGCCACAAACCACAGCGGTCCCTAAAACTAACATAGCCCATGCCATCAGTCAAATTCAGCCTGATATTTGCGCCATGGAAAATTGGACATATCGGATGCTCTCTATCTGGAGAACTGTGTTATATGACATCAAACATTCAAACGAATGAAAAATTTCGATAAAATCTTAAACACAGTTTATATATATGTATACATTTGTTCCTTTTACTCCTGCAAGGAGTATAGGGCCGCAGTTTGTTTTATTTAAATTAAAAAATAGCAAACGCTTAATGAATGATCCTTAAGAAAATTTTGCAAAACTTCTCATTTTATAGAATATTTTGCACAGTTTAATTTATTTTTTATTTATATATTAATATCGATTTTCTTATACAAAATTTCGATTTTAATAAAAAATATTTTAAATTATCTTTCAAATTTGGAAAAGTTCTTAGAAACTTTAATAATTTCGGTAAAAACGCTTTGAAATTATTGAAAATTTCCCAATTTTTAGAGAATACTAAAAAAAATAATGTTTAATGGCTTATACGTAATTGTGCCGAATTTTTCGGAACGAATATTGGTCTTCAGAAATCAATTAGTGCTTACTTACATTGTGGGCCTATCACCAATCGTTTTGGTCACAGGGCCGACATATATTTCCATACGTTTTATTATAATGCATTGCCAGGTCTTCTTCTACTTGGTCTTTCCATGGAAGCTTTATACATCCTCTTCTACAATACTCCTCTGGATTATACTCGAATAATTTATTTGCAATTAAAAAAAATCATTAACAAGGTTTCGTTTCGTGCTAAATTCGCAATTCATATTATTGGTATACTGAAATTTTTTGTTGAAGTGACAAGCTATTTTAGGTTTTAGTTTGGATGAAGTATCGAGATGATCTGGCCTAACCAACAATATGATTACAGTAACAGACTGTAGTTTATTTAAGAAGTATTCCCTTCAGTCATTTTTAAATAAATAAATATTTAAAATTCAAGCAAATTAAATTGTAAATTATTCCAGCATTTATTTAAAAAACTCAGTGCACATTAATTCGAATTTTCAGTTGCATTTAATATTGTCCGTTGATTAAGTTAAAGTCTACTGTATGTAAAATTAAATGTAAATTAATCAAAGTTGTTCTTATTCGACCTTTCGAAATTTATTTATGTAAATGTAAATGTAATTTTAAGTAACGAAAACTTCATATAATTTTTACTGTCAAATATTCAATCGAAAATTCCGTAAAAATCAATAAATTTTCAGTTATTTTATATAATTTAGCCACCAAAAAATTAACTGCAAATTTCGTAAAAACAGAGGAATTTTTTTTTATTTTATATAATTTAACTGGGAATAAGACGATTAAAGTATAAAAGCTTTTAAACAAATTTAATATAATAATTTAACTACCAAAAATCATATTTTAAGTTATCTATAAACAACGATTTGTTTGTTTTGTGTAAAAAATTCCCATAATCTATTTCTTAAAATTATTTAGTTAAATACATAAAATTTTTAAAGTAAAATAATTGCGAAACCCATATCGGTCCTGCTGCTGGTGTCTTATAATTGAGAGTTCTTCTGTTAACAACGGGGCCAGTACAACAAAAGTTAAACAAAAATGTGTAACGGGGTAAGGAAGTAATAATATTCTCTATCTCGCTCTCATTAGCAAAACAAGCGGACAGGTGTATGGTATTTTTAGAAATTCGGCTCTTTTGTGCAGTAAAATTACCGAATTTCATAAAATAACTGAAAATTCATTTGTTTTTACGGAAAATTGTGTTGAATTTTTGACATATTACAATTAGTTTTACGTTCAGCATATTATGAGTGCATCAACAATAAATTTCAGTTTATCAATAGTATGAATTAGGAATTAAGCACATTTAAACGAAACCTTGTTAAAATAGTATGTTCAACAAAGATATCATCAGCGATTAAGTAAAAAATTACTTATTTTGCTTTAATGCCTTTTCTAGCACTGTTTGCAGAACTTACCCATCATCTTCATGATGATAAACAATAAAAATTCCAAGCAATTTAAAGTTGTAAATTGTTGACCTTTAGTTTTGTTGTTTGTTAATATTTTTCGGCATTAGGTCATGAGTTAAAACAGTTGAATGAGTTGAACAGTTGACAAAAGCTTTCAGCTGAACAGCAGCTCAAATAAGTGATTTTTTGTTTTCATTTTTATTTTCGTTTATTTATTTTAAAATAACCCCTGAAAATGGTCAACAAAGTTGACCGAAATATTGGGAAATAAAATAAAATAAATTTGAATTTTTAAACAAAATATATTTATATTTTTTATTTAAAAATTTGGTTTTAACTCATGACCTAATGCCGAAAAATATTAACAAACAATTCCAAGCAATTTTATTTTTAACTGATTCTAACAGTTATTCAAAAAACTAAGTGCATATTAATACGGATTTTCAGTTGCAGTTAATATTGTCCGTTGATTGAGTTAAATTCTTCTTTATGTTAAAGTAAATAAAAATGTTATTTAAAGCAACGAAAAGTTCATTTAATTTTTACTGTCAAAAATTCAACCGCGAATTCCGTAAAAACAAATCAATATTCAGTTATCTTTTATAAATTAACTGTAAAAAAATTAACTACATATTGCGTAAAAACAATTAAATATTCAGTTATTTTATATAATTTTACTACCAAAAATTAATTTATACTTATCTATAAAAAATAAATTGCTTGTTTTGTGTAAGCAATACCCATTTTCTATTTGTTAAAATAATTTAGTTAAATACATCAAATTTTAAAAGTAAAATAATTGCGAAGCCATATCGGTCATGCTGCTGGTGTCTTATAATTGAGAGTTCTTCTGTAAACAACGTGGTCAGTACAACAAAAGTAAAACAAACGTGTGTAACTGGGTAAGTAAATAAAAATATTCTCCCTCTCTCGCTTATAAGAAAAACAAGCACACAGGTGTCTGTCTGGTATTTTTTAAAAATTCTGCTCTTTTGTGGAGTTAACAAAAATTTAATAAAATAACTGAATATTTAATTGTTTTTACTGAATATGGGGTCAATTTGACAGTAAAAAATTGACAGTAAAATTTAAATAAATAACTGAATATTTAATCGTTTTTACTGATAACTGAATATTTATTTGATTTTACGGAATATGGTGTTGAATTTTTGACAGTAAAAATTAAATGAACTTTTTGTTAAAAATAAATGAAAAATAGGTAGCCCGGGTTTTAATTGAACTTTCATTTATTTTATATTACAATTTCAGTTAATTTTACGTACAGAATATTGTGAGTGTATAAAAATGTTATCACCTTCAATATATGCTGTTAAAATATTCCTCTGGTGTGATGAGAATACATAAGTTTCTCAAATGGTTTAGAAAAAAAGCATTTAACGACCGCTTGTCAGATTTTGTATTCGTATTCTCTCTTACTCAATACATTTTGCTTTTACATGTTAAATTTACATGATACGATTTTTCTCATTCTACGCCATTTTTTGCAATGACGTACTACATTGTATAACCGTGTAAACTAGCCTTAAGCGATTTAATATATCTTAAACTTCAATTCTTTTTCAAATAACTGAAATTCCCTTGAACTTTAATTGTTCTTGGTGTAAGTTTCTTTAACCAAAGGAAGAAAAAAAACAATCATATTGAAACAAACGGATTTCATTTGCAGAAAACTTTTAATGCAAACATTAAGCCGCATTTGTTTTTTATAGTTGACCGTTAGTAGAATACATCCAAACTTACTCAAAGCCATAATAACAACGCACAAAGCATCGCATATACAACCAACTCATTTTATGCAAATTGCCAAAAAAAAAAAACAGTTTGTTCCACTTTCCTTTTTTTCATTTGCCTTCTCTACACTCATTAAGAAACCACAAAAGTTAAACAAACTCTGGCATTAAATTAATTACAAAAAGAAATTCTGTACAAGAATGACTAGCCTTGTCTCTTTCGATTGTTGAAACTCGCGTTTAAATGTCATCACTTGCTTGGGTTTTTTTCTTTTCGTGTTCATGTCCGTGTCATGCTGATGTTTGCGGTGGCAAATGTTGTAAAAAACTTTTTACTGGGTGCTTATATTTAAGCATTTTATAGTGAAAGCAGCACTACTACTCCTTCTTCAAAAACAAGCACGCACTACAAAACAAAAGAACCATACAGAATTCTTGTGACAAATTTACTTGCAAAATATCTGTGGGTCAGTGTGTATTTAAGATGTCCTTATTTAAATGAAACATAAAAACTGAAAGAAATAGAACAGTTGGCATTTAAATTTCTAGCTCAAAATTTGACAAACTATTATCAAAGCTCATTATTAACTTAAAAGAACTGTTTAAATTTCTAAGAGTTACTTAAGTTATTTTGTAAATTTTATACGAATCTTTTTTTTTTAATAAAATAAATTTGGTAGGAAGTTAATTTATCAGAATGAATGTTGCGAGCAAAGACCGGAAATTACTACCAGAAAAATTTTGTGTGTGAAAAAAGCAATATTTTTTTCTGTGTTTAAATAGAAACGAAAAAATGAAAAAAAAATTTCTTTGAGAACAAAATTTGTAGTTTCAAGAAAAGCAAAAACCTTTTTTGTAAAAAAAAAACAAATAAAATTGTTTAAAAAACTTTTTTTGTTGAAAAATATTTCTTGAAACGTTTTTGTAGTATTTTTTAAAAATATTATTATTATGATGTCCTGTGGTTCCTATAAGGAACAAAGGGCCACCACAAACTGATTCCATTCAGTTCTATTAGATGCTTTATGCGTTATTTCTCTCCCACTAAGGCCACTTTGAGTAATTTCGCATTCCAGTTAGCGCCTCCATGTGTGCAAACGACGGGCTCTTCTTCTTGTAGTAGCCTGGGGTGTCCAGTCAATGGCGGCTTTTGCTATGTCTCGTGTGGGCCTTCACACCGTGTGGCCAATCCAACGCCATTTGCGATTAAGGTTTTCAGTCTTGATTGGCTGTTGATTAGTTCTACTCCATAGCTGTACGTTTGAAATTGTTGCAGGCCAGAATATTCGAAGAATTCTTCGCGTCATTGTCATGCACGACTCGGCAGCAAACATCTTTATATAGCGATTGGATAAGACTTATAAGTCTTGGCGGAACACCCTTGCAAACAAGAGCGCCCAATACCGCATCGTGCCTTAAGGTATCGAAAGCTTTCTCGAAGTCGATAAAGACCATATACAGAGGTGATTGCAATTCGTTAGACTGTTCCGCAATCATCCGCAATGTGTTGATTTAATCAGTGCAAGACATTTGTGGACGAAACCTAGCTTGCTCATGACGGAGTTCCGGCAATGCAGCCTGGGCCAATCTGTTGTTTATAATGTTTGCTATGGTTTTGTTTACTACACTAAGAATGGTTATACCTTTCCAATTTTGACATTCCGTAAGGTCTCCTTTTTTAGGGATGTTGACGATAATACCTTCTTAAAGCTGGGGATCCAATTCGTTTGTGGCCCAGAATGTTTGGATTAGTGGCAGTAGAAAGGATGATGTCGTTTAGCTGTCCACTTTGAGCATTTCAGGTGCTATGTGATCTGCTCCAGATGCCTTATTTGAATTTAAAGACGAGACAGCGCTTAATATTTATTCAAATTCGGAAGCCTCAATCGGGATATCTTGTCCCTCATAATGGTGGGTACAAGTACATAAGTTTTCGGCAGCAAAGGATGGATTCAACAGCAAGCTGGAATAGTGTTGTCTCCATATTTCAAGTTGTTCCGAACGGGTTGTCGTTAGCACTCTCTCGATGTTCTTCAGAGGGTTTGTGGTTGCGAAGTTTTTACCCGTGAGCTTTTTGGTGATAGCATACAGATCTTTCAGTCTGTGCTCTACCGCAGCTTTTTTTCGCTTGCGAGTTGTACGTAAAATCGCCTTTTATCGCTTCTAGCGCTTCGTTTTACCAGATTGTCTGGTATTGTGGATAGAAAATGGCTTAGATGACTGTAAAAGTTGCCCTTTTCTGTAGGATCAGATACCTCAGTAGGTGCGTAACATTGCACGCATGTAAGGTTTCTAGCCCTAGTTCGGAATTCGTAAGAATTATTCTATCTCCTCAGGGCTTCCACTTAAAAATATAGTTAATAAAAAAAAGCAATGATGGCGGTTCTGATATAAATGGATATTCCTTACAATTTATCTGAAATATTACTATAGTTTATAATAACGAAGGTAAACATTTTATCAATTAATGAAGTGTTAAGTTTAAGCCATAAAATATTTTCCAAATCTTCTGCTCTTAAATTTCTGCAGCTTTTTGTCCTAATTACAGACCAGACGCTGAATGCTCTTTCCCCAGATACCTATTTTGCGGGAGCTGCTGAAGCTACTAGTGCAATTTTTGAAATTATAGGAGCTTTTAGTTTTTTGACTTTCCAAAATTCTAAAATATTTGTTCCGAATGGTTTTTTGTAATCATGTTGAAGTTTTTCTTTTCACTCCTGAACAGAAAAAGTACGTTGGGTTGAAGTATTTAAAGTAGTTATTTGTAACCGTTTGTATATTGTGAATGATTGAATCTTCAAAGTATATATCGGATTATAATAAAGCGAATACCAACAGAGGTTTTTAGATAATCAAATTTCTGACTCGCATTTATATATGACATCAGTTGTACCACTTAAATTATCATTAAGTGATGACATAAATAAATTAGTATGGACCAGCAATAAACCCTCTTCCACACAGTATTGAAGAACACTACAGTTTGCATACGTTAAAGAGACACCTCACGTTATACGAGAAGGAAAGAGAAGAGTCGATGAGAAGATATCTCAACTAAAAGAATTTAAGTTAAAAGTAAATAATCGTAACTTTAAAGTAAAACATGAATTATATTTTACAATGATTGACGGCAAGACAGCACAATCAGTAACAGAAACACCAGCAGCATCTTCTTGTTTTATTTGTGGAGCTACAACATCCAAGATGAATAAAATCGAAGAAGTACCGTAAATGAACTGCAATTTGGTATGTCACCACTTTATGCGCGTATTAAGCTGATGGAGCGTATTTTGCATGTAGCTTACAATATTGAATTTAAACGTGGAAGAGTCGACTTAAATACTCGTGCGATAAAAGAAGCCCGAATATGTTTGATTAAGCGTGAAGTTAAAGATTGGAATACAGGTTGATACTGTTAAGCAAGGCTCTGTTACGACAAATTCAGGCAATACGTCACGAATATTCTTTGTTAATCCTGCTTTGATTTCCCAAATCACGGGTCTAGATGAAGACATAATCAAGAGGTTTTCCATAATTCTCGAAGCTATAACAATTACCGAGGCAGCAGATCCGAAAAAATTTGGTGATTTTTGTCTGGAGACGGCAAAAGAGTTTGTTGCACTGTACGAGTGGTACAATATGCCACCTACACTCCCCAGAATTCTGATTCATGGAAAATATATAATTGAAAAGTGTATTTTTCCTGTAGGCTTACTATCCGAAGAGGCTCGGGAAAGTCGTAACAAAGACTTTAAAAATATCGCCTTAGACACTCCAGAAAATGCAGTCGAATTGCCACGAACGAAGATATTATGCACCGAATGATCAGAATGATCAGATCCCATGATCTCACACTTGACTCCTTCATTTAGACAGGAAAAGCATAGCGACAAACCGACGAAGTTAAGGCTCTTTTAGAATAATAAATTAAAAGTAGATTTAAAATAAATAATAAATTAAAATTAAAAATATCATTTAAATTTTTTGTTATAATTAACGATATACATTTTTCTAGCTTTCTTTATTTTGATTGCTTTTGTGTATTACTATATAAATAAAACTAAATTTGCAATGAAATCATTACTTTTTTTTAAAAATATATTTTTGTCCTCACCTCCATACAAAAATCCCCAGTTTGCGTCGCACAGTAATGAAAATCGTTTTTCATCGGCCAAAAATCTGAAACTTTTGTACCGGTTGTTAAAATCGGTTCAGTAGTTGTTGAGAAATTTAAGGTCAAAGTTGAACGTTTGATGTTTTTTAGCATTAAGTATGAAAATGCTAATGATTGAGATTGAGAATTATGGTATTTTTTATTCAAAAAGTGGGATGTTTTTCAGCCTACTGCTTTAAGAACTTTTTAATCTACATAACTGCCAAATTTCATTAATATATCTTTGTTCATGTCAGATTTATAGAATGTCAAACCGTAAAATTATTATTTTTTACTCATATTGAAAGCCCTTTTATATATATAATATATATAATATATATATATATATATATAATATATATAATATAGTGACTATATAAATAATAATTTTAATGGTTGACATTCTATTAATCTAACATGAATAAAGGTATCATAATGAATTTTGGCAGTTATGTAGATTAAAAAGTTCTTAAAACGGTGGACTGAAAAACATCCCCATTTTTGATTAAGAAATACCCAAATTCCCAATCCCGGAAAACGGCTTTAAATTTTTTTTTTGTTTAAAAAGGCAATACAATTTACCACTCGATATTGATCAGAATTTTCTAGAAAATAATGGACATATTAGAAAACATTACTGTTCTAATTGTATAAAAATCGGTGTGTTGAATTATTAGAATTTTTTACTCAAATTATTTTTTTTTTTTTTTGTTTGAAAAATTTGATTTGGAATAGGGCATTTGGGAGTAAAAATGAGCTGAATATATTGCTCTTTTGTTAACTTCAAATCTAAAAATAATGCTAATGCCTCTTCATTTGAAAACTGTTTTTCATCGCTTGGCGTTGGAACACTCTTAAGAATCCGTTTTGTTCTCTTGGGACTAGCGATTAATACTTTTTCAATAATATCGACTTTTGTGAGTTCTTTTTGTGATCGCAGTTGAATATTTTTATCTCCGATTTCTTTCTTGATATCCTTAAGCTTCCACCTTTTAGATCTATCGCTACAGTTCTCACGTGATTTCTTTGGTCTCCCAAGGTTCTTTTTATTTGTACCTTCTGAAGATATCAGGACACTGAGTTCGCCATCTAACCAGTTTGCAAAACTGTTGTAAAATCTAGGTTAACTCCATCCAACTTGTTTGAAGCGCTTTTTTAAGTTTTTGACGAAATCGGTTATTTTATTTTGCAGTTCCGATCGTGCTGCAGGAATATAAATTGAATTTGACTTCAATGTAACTTAAAACATCTTCCTCCTTTTTATTTTTAAAATACTCTTCGGATAATTCTTTATAGCTCTCCATTTTTATAGATATTAAAACAATTAGATTGTTAATGCTTATATATATTTTAACAACTGAGATTTTATTCGAATACCACTGGCTTTTATACATAGCTTGCGTTATACTGTGTTCTTAGGTAGCAAAATTAGGTAGAATAAAAAACTAAAATGGGCTTAAGTAGGATACGTTTAAAATCCCACAGGTATTGGTAATTATATAATATAAAATTCTTGGCTTGGTACACTTATTTTTCAGTCATATGAATAGGTAAAATAAAAAGAGCAAAAGAAATGTAGCGAATAATTTTACACAAACTAAAAAATTGTTCTATAGGCTGGTGCAAACAGGTACAAAAGTGCATTTGGGTTTAAAGTAGATACTTTCACCTACCTACAGCTAGTAACATTTCTTTAACCCCTTTTTACCCTCATAAATTCTATTCTTCTGAACTTCAATTTGAATAAAATATGGAACCTGAAAAAGTATTTAATAACACAGCAGGTATAATCGGTACAGTAATACAACATAACATTGTTTAAAGACTGCTTTACTACCAACATAAAAAATGTTAAACCCACTATTGATGACAGTTTGACATAAAACATAATCCACCCGATTAAAAAACTAGCAAAAACGGTATAAAATCAAGCCAAAAAATCCGTTTTATCCGAATATCTCCAAAAGCAAAGGAGATAACCTAAACATTTAAGCATATTTTTTGTAACTCAGCTTAAGTTTAATTTTTTTTTTGCAATCCATAAATATATTTTTGGTGAATTTTTTAAAAGTTTGAATTACCGATGTTACCAATTTTAGAGGTCCGCAAGTATCTTAATATCCGCCTTTAATATCTTAAAATAGATTTAGTCTTAAAAACTAAATTAAGATTGTTCTTGTTTTTTATGTATGTATTTATTAAATGTGTCACATTGCCCTAAGGTTAAGCCGACCATCCGACTAAGCGAAAATTATCCGACCAAATTTTGTCGGAAAAGACAAACAATGACGACGTTAATTTTTTTAAAAATGATTTGCTCTCTAAAAGGGAAGCATGTTTTATTCTAAAACATCACCATACTTATGGCATAAGGCATTGTACTTTTCTCCCCGAATAAATAGAGAGTGTTGTTAGTGCCCTGTAAAAAAGATGATGTTTATATATGGGGTTTTTTTTTAATAAAGGTGACGATTGTCTCAAAGAGCAACAAAGCTACGCTAAAATTGTAAAAATTTGGGAAAGTTGCAAAAATAGCGAAAAATTGCGTAAATTTTTATTATTTCTAACGAGCCATAAAATTGATAAAAAGTCCTTAAAACATTTGCAAAAATTTTGTAACAGCGGCATAATAGCAATGTCTAAAATTTTCTAAAAATCGTTAGAGCTGTAAAGAATCATAACTCTTACAGATAATAATCGCGAACATGTCTTAAATTTAAACGAACGCAAAAATTTAACTAAAATCGCTAAAAGCTGTTAAAAAAAAATCAAAATATCCGAAAATAACATACAAAAGTTTGCAAAAATAGCGAAAATTTTTTATTTTTCAAAGAACCCATAAAATTGTTTAAATGTCCCTTAGACTATTAGGATTGGCAAAAAATTAGTAAAAAATTGCTAAATTGCGGAAATTTGCGAACAGCGGGAAGATAGCAAAGACTAATAATTATTGAAAATCATTAAAGCTCTAACAAATCTTAAAACATACAGTAAAACTCACGTCTATCTCGAACATGGCTAAAATAACCATGCAGTGTCCAAGTACTCAACACAGCCTTACATTGAATGACTCCATGAGTTCCCTAAGAGCATTTCTACACCAAACGACAAGGCACGATCGCACCGCATAATTTGTCAATGCCCTAAGCACCGCCTGACTATCGACGTAAATCGTCACCACAGAATCACCCACGATGTGATCCAGTATCACTTCCGTCGCCCTCCATATCACTAGGATCTCAGCCTGGAAGACACTGCACTCATCAGGGAGTCTGAATCCCTTATATACATACTAACCCACCAACAAATTAAAACTTCTATAAAATAAAATTGAAAGAAAATCTCAAACCAAAAATTTATAAAATTTCTATAATTTCTTTAAACTAAAGTTCTACAAAAATTCTAAGTCATAACTATGTACTTATTTTGTTGTTTTCGTACCTTTGTGAATGGTTTTGTTTTTTTTTTCAAATTACCTTTTTATTTCAAAAAACTAATATAATTTCGTGTTTAAATTTATTCGAGTTAAACCCGGCTTTTTTTAAATGCTTTACCGAAAACCGGCTTATTTAAAATAGCAATTATTCGGAATATTCGAAAACCGAAAAATTAGTAAAAGTTTTTGATCTAGTCCACATAAAAAATAATCCTTTTTTAAATAATACTATAGTACTCATGGCTCTTGTTATTATGCAGATATTCAAACTTAACCCTTTCATGCATATGGTATTGTGAGAAATGCAACAAAGTTACTAAATATTACAGCCTATTTTGTAAACATAAAACAATTAAGAGTGCTATATTCAGCAGTGCCGAATATTTAATAACCTTTATCTAACGTAATTCAGCGTCTTAGAACACTAGCCCACTAGCACACATTATCAAACACAACATGGATATTTATTCAGCATTTAATGAAATGCAATTTATGCTTTTAAAGCATATCTGAAATTCTGTTAAGAATCGCAAATCTTGATGACGCTATATTTTTAAAGTGGCTAATGTACAAATAAAGGCTGTATCTTTAGTTGTATATTTTATATGTGTGTGTGTATTAGAAAATGTTGTTTGTTTTTAAGCTGCTTTAACAAAAACTGTGTATATTGTTGATTTTAGTGGTTTTAAAAATGTTTTTTAATTAGCTTATTTTTTTTTTGGCAGTTGTTCTTAAGCTGCTTTTTCTTCGCCGTTTCATTCACTCCCACTTTGTCATGTGAATTAAGCTGCTACATCCTTCTTGACTTTACGTCGTTACGGTCCCATTTAGTTACTGCCTTTGGTGAAACGTCAAATACAAAACATAAAAGTTTTGTTATTTTTCAGTTGCTTTTGTTAATGTTTATTTTATGGTAAAATGTCATTTGTGGAAAATGAGCTAAAAGTTAAGAAGGAAAAAAAATATAACCAAAACAAGCAAGTGCAACGACAACAGGAAGAACACAAACATAAACAAAAAACACAAAACAGGAAACAATAAACAAAACAATTAATTAAATGTAATTTATTTACTTTTGTTGCATTTTCAAATAAACAATGCAAAACAACAAAAATGGGTGAAGTAAAAGGGTAATGCAAAATTAGGTGATCATATCAAAATGCCATAATGTTTTTATATAAATTTTTTGTCAAAAGACACAATTGCAAGCACTTAAAGTAAAAAGAGATCTGATATTTGTTTTAACGAAAGTGATCAAACCAACAGATGTTCTTTGTTTTTAAACTACAACAGTTTTCTTACAACACTTAAATTTATTCAAATTAACTACATATAATTATTAATGATGGCACAACTTTCTGAAAGTCCTTGAAGTCCATTAAGATTTTTGCTAGTTTGGCATTACGTTTGAGGTATTTATCTAAAACCTCATTTGAACACTCCAGTTGTGACGCATCGTAATTAAGGCCCTAATTTTGTAAAACACAACGCAACGACAAAGAATTACATTGAAAGCAAAAACAAATTCACAAATATTTTGTAATTTTGTTGTTGCCCCTAACAGAAATTCACATTGGTTTTTAAGATTTCATACGCCTCATTGCTTGTGGCGTTGAAAATTTTAAAACGGTAAATAAATTTATGTACAAAGCAACAACAAAATTACAAAATATTTATGAATTTGTTTTTGCTTTCAATATAATACTTTGGCGTGCGTTGTGTTTTACAAAATTAGGGCCTAAATAAACTTATTAAATGAAGCAAATCACCATTTCTTAGAAATGTTATTACATTATTTTTTTTGTTAATTTCACTAATATTTCATAATTAAGTCGCAGATATAAGTACTCAAAAGTTTTAAATGAAAAAAAAAATGTGCTTAAAATTCAGAATAATTCGCAAAATTTCAAAAGTTTTCGTTTTGTAAAATAATTGATTAAATTTAATTCATTTTTACTTTAAAAAAAATTAAGTTAATAGATGTCAAAAAAATCAATAAAATGCTCTTTAACAGTTTAGAGAAACATTTTTAGTGGTGAATGGGGGTATACTAAGTTTGTCGATTCGTGTGCAACTTGGGTCCATAAGTAATTCTTAGTCGGTTCAGCCATGTCCGTCTGTCTGTCGAAATCACGCTCACTTTCGAACGACTCAAAAGGAGAGAACAGTATTGGTGTCAAATTGTTTCTAGAAGTCCTAAGCAGTTTGGGATTGAAATCCAACATAATCGGCTTAGCAGGATTAGTGTTATAAATCGAAATGTGTATACACAAAAGAAAAATCTATCCATTTGTACTCAAATCCATCCGAAGCGGTATTAATAATACGGTTAGTACGGATTTTCTTAAATCAAGTACAGAAAGATTGATTCAAGTATGGATTTTAAATCCCAAAATACTTAAATTATCCATATTCAATCCCGTTTTCGTACTTGAAATAATCCGAAAATGAGATTGATTTAAGTAAAACTAAGATTGAATCAATCTCAAAATGCGCTTGATTCAAGTAATATAAAGTTGATTTTATCCCGAATTCATGATTGAAAAAAACAAAAAAAGAAATTAGAAAGAAAAAATTATTATGATTGATTTACTTACCCGTATTACACATTACAGAATGATAAAACACCAACATCATGCCCGATATGGTTTTTATTTTAGAAATCTTATGTACATATTTAACCAAAAATATAAACTAGATGAGTAGCATGAGTTAAAATTTACTTTTTAACCCTTCGTTGTACACATGAGTCTGGCCAGACCTTTTTCCATGTGTAAAGAAAGTCAAAACACGCGCAAGCCGGAGGGTTAAACATGAAAATAATATGTATATGCATGTGTTTTTCTTGTTTTGTTTTTTCTACACAAATAAGCAAACCGTTTTTTCCAAAATTGTGTTGTGTTGTTGTAAATATAAAAAAAAAACTTTGAAAACACACACACGTATGCACGCATAATAGAATGCATTGATGAGAGATGAGACTAATAAGTTTAATTTTGTAATTTTACTCTCAGAGTGGCACTATCATCGAAAAGTTTAATCTTTTTTGTACTTGATTTAAGAATTTTATACTTATTTCAAAAAATTCCGGGATTGATTTTTAAAAGTAATCCCATTTAGGATTGTTTTGAGTACGTTTTAGTGTTATTCGTACTTGAATTTTTGAGTACGACTCGTACTTAAAGTAATCCCAAAAAACTTGATTACTCCCAAGTGTTTTTCTTTCTGTGTAACAACCACCCTAAAAATTTTTTAAATTTGTTACAAAACAAACAAACAAACAAAGCATGGACTGACATAAAATTTTGCGCAAGTTCGTTTTTTATGACTAAAAATTATACAAGTACTAAATTTCGTAAACAAAGGTAAACCCGTAAACCCGGAAAACACTTTAGTAAGTTTAAAAAGGTAACGAAAAATGCCAATGTAAATCACTCCGCTGAATTTCGTGAATATCGGTTCACAATTAACCATATGTCCCACATTAAACTCACTCTTGGAAATCATTTAAGTTCGCCTTAAACCGTTAAAAAAATATAGATATTGCGGTAAAATTCGATCCAATTTTGCTTTGTAAAGATTGTTAATCTATAAGGGATTAGTTAGTAACATATATATCAACCATATATAGATCCTTCTCCTGAATTAGTCTAAATATAGGTGGAGGTTCGACACAGCCAAATATAGCAGTCTAAATGATTTTAACGAAAGTTGTGGACTGTTACTTTTCGAAAAATAATGTATTGAACAAAAAATTTTTAAGGCACAGCAAATACTGTAGTCTTCAAAAAATCATGTAAAAACATTTCTTAGATAGACACTAGCTAAAAAAAGTGTAGCCTAGACATAATAGATACATTTTTTCAGGCATCTTATGTCTAAATAGTAATAAAAGCATTTATTCCACAGGTTTAACTGAAGATTTTAACCAGCTAGTTTTCCTAATAAATGAAGACGCAAACTGTATTCTTTTCTAGACAAATCATCCAAGCAGACAAACACTGGTATTCCCAGGTATCTCCTGCTAATATCTTGGATTCTGCTAATTTCCTAGACATTGACACAGAAAATTACACACTGTGATATCTTTCGATTCGCTTATACAGTATTTATTCAATTTCAAACTCATTCTCCTCCCATGAGCCCCTATCGGATACTACCTTCCAGTAAGCCAGTGATACACATATCTGCCATCCAGAATACCACCCTGTTTGGGAAGCTGATTCCTGGTTACCTTGCAGTCCGTGAACGGAAGTTATGACATGCTGATGAATCGTTTGGCCCAAATAAATTCTCAATGGGATTAAGATATGATGACAAGGGAGAAGTTCGCAACTTGTTTAATGTGCTAAAGTAATCTAAGCTACAAAATATCGCTGTGTACTTGAAATCGTTGTAATGTAAAAACAAATAATTGTTCGCTTGAGCAAGGTTTGCTGTTCGCTTTAAATTTGGCTTTAAAATATAGATATATGTTCCCATGTCCTTGGTGGACTTAATATACTCCAGATTACGTACTCGTTAGCTGGTTTATATCTCTAAAATCATGACACCATTTTTGATTGTACGGCACAGATTTGCTTTACCTATTGCTGTACCATGATTTCACCACACAAATTGATGATCTTTTATTTCAGAAATGCAATATTTGCTCTTATCCGAGAAATATAATTTATACCTAGAAATCTAAAGATTTATTTAACTGCTTTTTGGCAAATCTTATCGCACTGTGGGGGGAAGGGTATATAAGATTCTAGTGCTATAGCACTCTTTCACTTTGTAAATAAAATCGCTTAAGGTTCCAAAATCTTTGGGAAAATTTGTGGTAATGCAATACGTCAGATTCAATGAAAAAGGCAATTTTTAATGTTTGGTTAGATAGAGCTCTTTTCGTTTTAGGTAACAATGTATATTATAAATATCTGAGGGGGTAATAAGGGTAGAAATGAATAAAACTGGTTAATTCGTTAACCTCGTTTCTCCAAAGCTAAAAGAGATACAAAAATAAATTTGAAGCTTATCATTGTTCATTAGAAAAATAAGCAGAGTTGGGGAGTAAACGGGTATTGCCTTAACCAATAAAAATAGAAATAAACATTATACCAAATTCGTAACTTATCTAAAAAATACAAATATATATTTGGTATCTTTTCAAAATTTGAACATTTAATTTTTGGCTCCAACTTCAATACTAAAAATTTTGGTAATTTAATGGAAAGAAAAAAATTATCAAAATCGGAATTCCCGTATTTATTTTTAAATTTCTTTGTTGTACTTTTCCGCGCTGTATGTGGTGATTTATGAATTTTCAATAAAATTGTACTTAAGGTACATATATATTAAAAATATCAAATACTTGTTTGCCCGAATCTGACCACAAAATATTTTTGAGGGGCAAACGAAAAAAACAGCTGATTTTGGGCAAACATAATTATTTTGAAGCAAACAAAAATGCTCCTAATGTGACCATTTAATGTCAAATTTTTTCCTCGTTTTTAGGCAAATAAATATTTGTTCTTACAAAAATTTTGTACGACCAAACAGTGGCAAATAAAAACCTTTAAAATAAAAATTATTGAATGAAATTGAAAAAGTAGCAATATTAAATTATTTTTTTATTAAGAAAAAACTTATATATGTAAAAAGTTTTTCCTGTGTTCTCTTTTTAGCAAAGAGTTGTGCGGTAAGTAGGATTCAAGATGTTACAAAATACATTTTTCTTAAGTACAAAGGTAATTTATTTAATGTGGGTATAATATATGAGTAAATGCAATACATTGCAATGTTACGCACAATGCATTCGAGAGTGCACCAGTTTGGGGTCAGTGGACAATCATGGACCCGCCAAAATAAAATTCTACAATGAATTTAAGATTTTTATAAAACTTATTAGTGCTGAATAATTTACCGATATCGACATGTTTATTCGATTTTTTCGTCTTGATTGTGATTGCAGCAAGTGCCCTAGAACCAATTCTCGGCCTACCAAGACAACATTTTGACACGACATACAAGCTATTATAGAAATTATTGCCAAACCAACATTTATAAGATTTCTTGTGACATTAAAAGCCTTTAACAGAAGTGGTATTTGTATAAGTGCTATGGTTAAATATGGAACGATTACAATAGCATTTGGCAAGGTGGTAATATATGGTCTATTGGAACAAGGACTCTTCTACAAAAATTTTATTGGGCTATGTGAAATTATCGACCGATTCTTTCCACCTCTTTTGACAATATTGACTCGTATTGAAAACGAAAATTTTTTTGAATTCGCATAATTAAAAAATTTAATGATGTAAAATAGGTAACTACGGTTTATATATGGGGCTATCTTAATAATGGCGATAATTGCCGAAAAAAGAAACAAATATACGCGAAAATTGCAAAAAATTTGCAAAAATAGCGATAATTTTTATTATTTCAAACAAGCCTTAAAATTGACTAAAAGTCACTAAAACATAAAGTTGTTAGGTCATATGTCTTAAAATAATTACATGAAATATATATGACTGCTGTGGGCTACAGCTTTTAATTAAGATTTCTACTGTACAGTTATGACGAATCAATGAAAACAGCATTAACATTTTTATTTTGTTTAAAACACAACAACATTTATTTTGAAAAAATGTAAAATATTATTTAGAACATTATGATGACATGACTTGATACCACACCTTGTGAATCCCCCAATTGTTTTCACTAAATTGAATAAAGAAAATTTCAAATTAAAACCCAAAATTATTTTTTTGCTTAAAATGTTCTCATTCACTAACCCCTTCCTACTCCAATTGAAAACGACTAAAACCATGTGTAGGTGAATTGCAGAACATAAAAAATACTGAAGTAATCAACTTTCGAGTGAATTCGGATTCTAGAACACACCCAAGTAACTCAAAAATTGCGACATGTACTTTGCGAATAACGTAAACATGGACAGCTAGCCGGACGGATGGACAATGTTTTATTGATTAAGAAAAGGTTACTGATGAAAAAGAAAAATCTGAGTGGAAAGTTCCTTCAAGTTCTTCCAAGAAGTTTGGATTGAAATTCAGCAACTTTGGTTTAGTAGGAAAATAGTTATGTATATGACCGAAATGTGAAACAACCTCCCAAAAAAATCGAAATTTCTGTTACAAAAACTTTTATCGTTAAATTTTTCACAATCTCAATTTATATGCCTAGATATCATATAACTTAATTTCGTGAAGATCGGTCTATAATTTGTAATATATCTACTGTCTAAAAACACTTTATTTCTTGTGTTCATAAATTAGTTGTATATGACTGGAAATTACTTTGCCAAATTGCCTTTATCTCTTTATTTGTTGTCTTAATCCTCTTTTACTTTTAAAACTGATGTTCTCGCGCTTCTGTACCATAAAACCATAAAAGTTTTCATAATTTGAATGAAAACGTTAATTTTTAGTTTTAATGAAAAGTAATTTTATTTATTAAATTGTTATTTTCGACAATTTGTTCAAATATTTATTTTTTGGCAAATATTTTTATATGTGAACACAGGGCAAACATGTTTTCCCATTTTTTTTAACTATTTAATATCTGTTTCAACAAACAAAAAATGGGCAAATAAATGTGTGTAGTGTGATCAGCATAAACAATTTTTATTTTTTTTAATAAATTTTTAAAAAATGCCGGCGAACAAAATTTGACAATTGTTTGCCATATGTGACCGCACCTTTAGAAACATAAAATTATAGGTGCAGGGTCCTGAGCGAATGAGAACCTATAAGAAGAAAACTTGTACTTTTTTGGTATTCAGCTGGTACTTTTTGAATTTTCATTAATATTGGACCAAGAAACATAAGATAAAATATGCATGGTTCTGAGTGAATAAGAAACTGTTAGGGGGAGCTACTAACTTCTTTTTTCTACATCTAGTACTTTTTTAATATTCGTTAATATTGGAGCTAGAAACATAAAAATTAACATGCAGTGTGCTGAATGAATGAGAATCTATAAAAGGGAAATTATTGGTACTATTTGTTCTTCAACTGGCACTTTTTGAATTTCTGCTAATATTGGTCTCAGTTAGATACATAAAATTAAACATGCAGGGTCCTGAGTGAATGATAATCTGTAAAAGTTTTTTTTTATTAATTTTCCGTTCCTTAACTGGTACTTTTTGAATTTGTATTAATAGTGAATCTAGAAACATAAAATTCAACAGAGTGATTAAAAAACTATAAGAGGAGACTTTTTGGTACTTCCTGATTTTTAGTTACAAAATAACATTAAACATTTACAGACATGAGTGGATGATAACATATGGACCGGAGATTATTGGTAAGTTGCCAAATAGATCCAGACGAAAAAAAAATCAAATGCTTGAACCATGTGAATTATATGAAAACTTGTATAAGTATATGTTTTCTTCATATAAATAATTGTTTTCGAATTTCAAACACTTTGCACATACTTGTAATTATTAACTTGGAGGCAGATGTTTCTAACTTTACATCCATGTTAACCCTCCGTCTTACACATGTTTTTATTTTCACATTCGTAACGCATGAGACCCAACAAACTTTTGAATAAATAAAACCAATTTTTTTTAACTACATAAATGTTATATTATACACATTTATAATTTAAATTCATATTTTAAAATTTTATTTAAATTATAAATGTTTATAATATAACATTTAGTTAAAAAAATTGGTTTTATTTATTCAAAAGTTTGTTGGGTCTGGCTAGACTCATACGTTACGAATGTGAAATTAAAAAACATGTGTAATAGGGAGGGTTAAATTGTAGAGCTAGATGGAGCTAATAGTTTGTGTGCTTAATAAAAATAAATAAATAATAGATAATTTAACAAAAAAATAATAAAAAACAGCAAGAAAGAAAGTTAAAAATACGTCATCTTCTATACAAAATATATATGGGTCTGGCCAGACCACATGTGTTACGAATGTGATGTGTGCAGTAAAATATTGGAATAAGTTTCCTTATATATCCTTTCCAGGTACCTGAAATTTCAAGTCCCTACCTGTGTTTTAAATATACTAAAATAACATTTAAAATCGAAAAAGGTCTGACCAGACTCATGAGTAAGACGAAGGGTTAAAAATACAACAATATTTTTAATTTTTTCCATCCATTTTTTAATAACTCTATAAATGTAATTTCACCCATTTATGTAAAGTTGTTTGTATGTGTAAGTGTTTTACACATTCTGTGTTGCTACGTATTTAAAAGATAATGTAACTGTAACACAAACAATCACTTAGACATCAGCATTGCAACAAATTAACAAAAACAAAACGTAAAACAAACAGAAAAACAATTTTCATAACGTAAAATGAAATTTTTTGTGAGTTCTTCTTGTTTTTTTTTTCAGTGTCATTGTATATCGTTGTTTGTTAGAGCAAGTAATGTTAGCTTTCAACAAGAAACAAGTATGTTTAATGAAAGTTAAGTTTTATTGAGATTAAAATAATTTTTTTTTTAATTAAAAAGTTTTATATTTTATTAATTTATTTTAGTTACCATACACTAAAACTTTGTTATTAAGGATTTTGTTTTAAATTGAAACTATTACAGTTGATTTTAAGTGACTAACAACAGTAGTCATTGTTTAATTTATTTGAATAATAAACTTTACGGAGGATATTTGTATAAGGGATAAAGTTAAGAACTATGTCGCCAAATACCTTACTAAACGCGGTGTTGGACAAGACGCTTGTTCTTTGTAAAGTTTATTAATTCACATATCTGATCTCATGCACACTGATCATACTAAAACCGGCTTTCACAACAGGTCATGGATGCTTTGTGACATATTTTACTTACGAAGAAGAGCTGATAATCACTTTGGGAAGATTTGTTTACCGTATCATCTAAATTAAAAAAGGTATTTAACCAATACTGATCATAAATGTATGCGTAAGTACAATTTTTCGAATGTTAAACATCTTTAAAGAGTTTAAAAAGAACAACACTTTATTTTTCAGATAACTCAAACTAGGATTTGTAAGTCCATATAATAAGAACTACTAGGAGCCTTATAATATAGGCCCTATATATGCCCTCTTCCTTAGATCACTTTTCCTACAAGAATTCCCACAAAAATTTTGTTATTCAAATAAAATTCATCACAAATTGCTTTCAACATGTTGCTATGCTAAGCCTTTAATAGGCTATAACTCCAATATAAAACTTATTATGAAAATATTACTTAAGCTGCCATTAATTGCACTACTTACCACTAAAAAAATTGTGAACCGGTTCATATTATCAATTGTTAACATTCGAAAATTTTTTTTTACTCCAATGGAAAATATTGTATTCCTTAGTTTTTTAGCTTAGTTCTATAATGTCGCGGATCAGTTAACAGTTCTTATTTACTGTGATATATTTGTGGCTAGAAAAAAACATAAACGACTATCAGCTGCATTTGATCCGGTACTCCGCCAAGAGCAGGCTCGCTTCCTTTCCAGCAGTTCATGCATGGACCATGTCAACAGCATACGTATCATTGAGCAATCAGTTGAGAGGAGGACGCTGTTTTACTAGGTATTCATCGAATTCGAGAAATCATTTGATACTGTCATTCACAATTAAAACAGGAGTATGGCAAAGCCTCTTGTGAGCAAAGGGGAATAATAAGGAGGTTTAAATAGAATCCCCAGAATTGTTCCGCCCTTAACAGTCGGTTCTGCTTAAGATGTAAGAAACAGAATAAAAGCTAGCAAAAATCCATTAAGTGTTCTGAATCTCATTTCACGATCTGTAAAAATCTCAAGAAGAACCAAGCTTACTTAAAAAAATATTTAACTCCTGTGTAAAATTCGCTCCACTCTATGTCTGCGAATCGTGGAATGTAGCTCAGAAGGACATTAGCTCGCTACAAGTTTACAATAATCAATATTTGCTAATGGAACCAGTAAAACGTAAAATCAAAATTTGGAGGCGATGAGACTCAAATACAGTACCACTTACGACTTCAATGTATGTCACTACTCTTGGAGAAAAATCATTAACAAAATTGGTTTATTCTTTTGACGAGAACGATGTGGGTTTACTTCGATAAATTTATTAAATACTTTTGCATACAGTGCACTTGGAAAATATTTATATTCAAACCGGAAAGCTATACAGAGCAGAGAGAGCCAACTTAAAACTCACTCTGGTGGAATTTTTCCCAGCTCGATGGAGGATTCCAAAGAAGTCCTTTAATCTTCTAATTATCACACGCCATCGCTTGTAGACATTGGTAAGAATCAAAAAGACGGCTGGAAAAGGAAAGCTAAGTAACACGAAAGTACCAGAGTCTATAACAGAATTATTGGAGGATTAGACTTATCCCACCAGAAGACGACCGTTTGTTATTTTAACCGCAAGTTCCAAAAATTGTGGAAGAAAGTATTCTTCAAAGTGCTGATGGCTAATTTCGTGGATTGTGTACACCGAAAGCAAGAAATCAAAATTATCGTTGAAAAGCGTTATGGTTCCTCTTGCTGAAGTTGCGATTTTCGGAGGATATACAAGACGACCAACAATGCCGCGTCGCACGTGAGAAGAAACTTTCAAACCTTCAAAAACTTATAGCCTCACTGTTGACGTTGGATCTACTGTGGTTCTCTTGGTATCGAATAGCGAACACAGACGAAATCCTCCGGCTGTTACAACACTTTGTGCTTCAAGTTTTTTGGATCCTTCCACAAATTAAAACCCTAATTGAATAACTACAATGTTATTAAATAAATAAGAAAAACAAACAGGAATTTTCACTGAACTCTATTAAATTTGTGATATTTAGGCAATAACTGACATTTTACATCCCACTGAAAATGCTTATTGGGATTACACATCCCAGAATAAAAGGACGATTTCCGCATTTCTGTGTATGCAGAACTTTTTTTTCGCAATATTTTTTAGAATATAAAAAATTTTCCACCATAAATATTTCGGATTGAAAAATAAACCTTCATCCCAAAAGGTTAAAATATGGATGTCTATCTGGAAATATCCTTTTAATTTGCTATTTTAATTTTAAATACTTGGACTTTATTCTAATACAATTTTTTTTCTCTATCTCTAACGGCTTTTAATAAGTACTTTGCACAAGAGGATATTGATTTGTTAAAGGACTTCAAAAACATTTAAGCAGCATATAATTGCGGCTAATTAAAAGCAATTAAATTGCATTTCAATTCAGTTAACTTTTTTTTCTTTATTCACTTTCAACCAACATATGAAAGTCGAAATAATTTTTCATGTGGAAATTTTACATAAATAAAACATTTACTGATTCTATTTTCATTCACCAAAAATGATGCAATCGAGTGAATACGTCATTTAGTATGCACAAAAACGATTTTTCCGTTTTTGTTTTCTTATTTTAATTTATATTTGAAAAAAGGATTTTCTCTTTTTTAATGAGCTTAATGTAGAAAATGGATGAAGAAAAATTGTAATACTAACAAGTTATTTAAACTTAAGAAAGCGTAAAGTGCTGCACACTAAATATCTGTTTATAGTTATAAATAATTGCAAGCGTAATGAAAATGTGGAAGAAAAATTTAACAAAAAACTAAGAGCGAGTAAGAAAATTGTCTTAAAATTATAAAATTGCACGCCATCCAATAAACGTTTTCTTATTTTGCACTTAAGATATTTTTTAAATTGTACGCTTACATTTATGCACTACGCAATAAAATATAAAGATATGCAGTAAGATAAAGTGGACAAATTTTCAACAAATTTTATAAAAAACGAAGCAGGATTGTAAGGGAGACTGCAGTATTTATCGCTCATATGCATCGCAACAGTTGCCTTTCGAGTTAACTTTTTAAAATAGCCGAAATTGCTTTGTGTCTTAGCATAGGCAAATAGGACTTTTATGCATCACAATATAATAAAATTTTGATCAACTTCTTTAAAGAAATTCGGATAATAGCATCGTTACAAACTTAAGTCAATTACAAAATACAAAGCACAAAAATGATTTCAACAATCTTAAATTTGCTTTCAAACGAGCCATATTTGTTGTGTAGTTTTTTTTATTACGGTTTCCCAGTACTTCCCGTCACAAAATGAAACAAATTTATGTTTATCACCATATAAACATACCGTCATATCTCCAAAAAAATTTTAATTTTAAGGTAATTAAGCAAGGTGTTCCTTCATACTTTCTCGTAGCAAAAAATCGGTATTTTATCTCAAACTGCACCGATGTTATAGCAAAATATATCTTTAAATCAATACATTTTGAAAACTTTAATCGCATTTTGCCAAGCTCGATTTTTGTTTTTGTAGATATGACTTTGCTGCAATAAAGGAGCGATATTTTTGGATATCTTCTAGTTTTAAGATTTGTCCATGGACAATTAAAATTTACTGCCTGCATCTTATTTTGAATTTATGTTCTTTATTAACTCTTCACTTCACTAAATTTATTAATTAATAACTGTTGCACGGCACATTCTGCTTTTGGTAGATTTATTGCGTCAGTAGACATTGATTTACGAACGTTCTCACGTTCTTGTTATTGATCTAATCGTCAACCCATCAACAGATGACAATTTTTAGAGAATAGAAAACTAAACTTCAAAGTATAAATAGCTTTTTTCTGAAACTATGAGGAACTTTTATTTCCCGGGATCCCGCAACAAAAATCCCGGGAAAACGGGAAATAAAATAATTGAAATTGAAAAAACTCTAGTAAACGCGAAGTTTCCTTCCCTATAGTTATCATCTACAGCAAAAAAAACCAACAGATTTATCAAAATCGGCGTAACTGATATCTGATAGATCAGACGAGGAAGATGTTGCAGCATAGCAGGTATTCAGGATTTTTTAGGGACTGATTTTTTCTTTGGGCAAATCATCTTTTTCTTCGGCTTTGTGTGCTGCTGAGTTCTATCTTTTTCTTCCTTTTCTTCTTAAGATGGAGTGGATGTTAATATTTTTGATTTTTCCTTTCTGTTCGAATTTGACTTTTGATTCTTGGGAAGTGGACGAACTTGTTCTGGTGTCTTCGTTCAATTATTTGATGGTCAATTTCGTGTTGTTGAAGGCTTGGATCATAATCAGTGTCAGCTGTTGGCTGTTCGTCACGAGGTTCGTTTACGAAATCTGATTCAGGAAATATTTGTCTATTGAATGGGTTAATTCCAGTTTTTTCAAACCCCTGGATTTTTCGTGAAAACTTGATTTGATGTGTATTTCTACTAGGGATGCCAAATGGAACCAGGTTTTTTGAATCCCGGGATTCGGGATTTTTTATTAAAAAAAAACGGGATCCCGGGACGGATCGGGATTATTCGGGATTTCATATACAAAGACCAATTTTTAAAATTCATATACATACATTGTTATAATAAAATGTTTATTTATAAGTATTAAAACAAATAAATTCATGAAGAATATTAAACTCATTACAAAATAAAACAGTTTAATGTATTCTTTTAAAGTAATATGGACAAATTATGTATTAAAACTTATATTTTAAAAAGCTTCTAAAACAAACTAATGACGTCTGATAATCGATACCTTATTTTATTGAAAACATATGCTGCAGACGAAAGCAATGTTCGCAATAAACACTTCTGGGTGGTATCGTTAATAATTAGATACATATGCATATGCTACATGACAATATTTAACTTATTGTATATCAAATATATACACTTATAAAATTATTACAGTAACTGATTGTGGGTTATTAAATTCGTTTTCCGTACTGTTAAAATTGAATAAAAATATAGTTATTTTACGAATAATTTTATTTTTCAACATTTGTGTTTGTTATTCAAAAAACAAACTACCAAAAAATAATGTTTTTCCGTATTTATTTTGTTATGTAGTTTGATTTTTTTCGATTAAAATATATTTTTTAAAAGTAAAAACTATTAAATTTTACGGAATATGCAGTTTAATAAATAAAAAAATTAAAAATGAATGTTAAAATTATTTGTTTTAAATGAAATGTAAATGATCCGTTTTTTAAATGAATTTTAAGTTGTTTCAAATGAATTTTCGTTTGAATTTAACTACATAATTTTTTGAGTGTACATATGCAAGTATTAATCTAATAAAATAAACTTAAGCAAATGTGTCAAAAGACCTTTGGTAGAAACTCTTAAAGTTTTTAACACCTTTTTGCACAACTTGCATTGTGCGTACGCAGTTCTATTATCATTCACGTAGAAAAAAGACCACATCGAACTTTATCTTATGATTTTATTTTCTGGTGTACAAAATGCATTGCATGTAACATTTATTCACTTGTGACTTTTTTGTAACCAGTTAAACATTAGAATCACTGCCAGTATGATTTAAAATTAAATTTTTAACGTTATTTTTAACCCAGGGTGACTCACGTTTATTTAAATATAGTTGTATTTAAAAAAAATACTACATATTACTAAATCCAAAATATCGGGATTTTTACATAAAAAATCCCGGGATTCGAGACTTAAATTTTTATAATAATCCCGGGATTTCGGTATTCGGGATTTCGGGACTGGCATCCATAATTTCTACGTATACTGTTGTTCATCTTCGGAGGATTGCCCTGAGTCATCCATTGCATTAAGCTCAGCTTGTGTAACTTCTTCGTGCGGTCTCGTTATGTGGTGCGCTTTAATCCATGTTCAAAAGCAGCACTGGTAATTTTATATTTTCCTGAAACTACATCTCTTAAAGCAAGTTTTATTTTGCCTTTATCTAAATTTCTTCTATTAGTAATTGGTTTGTAAGTGCGCACCATTATTGCTTCATAAACATATAAACATTAGTTTAAAGCATTCAGTTTTCAATTTATTTTAACTAAAATCAAGTTTATAACACTTAACAATATCTCTATTTAATCGCAAATATTAAGAATTTTGTCACAAAAATAATTAAATCAAAAAATTGTTCGCGGGTTTCAAAAAAAAAACAAATATTTACGTCTGTGTCCGATCATAAGTAAACTGAAACTGTCAACGTTTCGGTGATAACAGATCAACGATAAAGGAAACGAATAACGATTAAAGTAACAAAAATGATAATCGTTGATGGCAGATGTGCCCCCATGGCGAATGGTCACCCTTCTACTCAACTTATGCAATTTTGTATACAGATTGAATATGGTTCAGAAACGGATAAAATTGGTTCTTTTTATCATTTTGATAAATTTGGTATAGATATTGCATATGGTCCAGTTGCCGGAATATACTTTTTTAGACACCCCTTGCTTTTCATATGGACGCTCAAATACGAAAAATTTATCTTTATTCTAAATGAAATGTAAATGGTCCGCTTGTTATTTAAATTTTCAGTTATTTCAACTTAACATTCTAATGAATTTACCCACATAATATTTTTAAAGTGTATTTATTGTTCTTTAAAAATCAAGATCCTTTATTGTTATATTCGTTGATGCTTAGAAAACCAGTATGTATCATCAGCAAAAACCAATGTTTGGTATGCCACCCTGTGGAAGTCCAACATAAAGTGAATTAGCAGAACTTAATAAATTTCTTCTTTAATTACAAAATTGTTGGCCAATTGAATAGCTTTGTAACATTGTGTAAGTATTTATTGGTAGATTTATCTTCTAAAAGTAAATACAAAACATTCAACTAGAATTTTATCAGTGAAATACACTAAATATTTTTAGCTTCTATCATATAAAGAATTAAAGTGATGATGTTTTATTAGAAAACTTTTTAACTAAACAAGAAGAAGAGAAAAATTCGCAGAATTACACTGTCATAAGATAAAGTGAATTCTGAATAGACTTCTGCTTTAACGGAAGAAAAAAATATATTTAAGCAAACGGAAACTGTCTGTTGTAGCATTGCAAGAATATTAAGCACAAAAATACCATTTTGTTAAAAAAAAAAGTAAAAAATATATCAGCAAACCAAATAAAAGTAAAGCAAGAAATGAAAAATTTCAACTAAAAGAAACAAAATTGAACGAGTTTTCTGTTTTCAACTTCCTTTTCAAAAAATATTTGTGACTCGCAGTTGTTGTTACTGCATTTCAGTACAGGCACTTACGTGTATTGGTACTTACACAGTTTTATCTTCATTGTAGTGTTTAGTTTCTAATGCATAAGAAACATCCGCTTCCGATGTCCTTTTCGTTTTTATCCCGCAGTCAGTCAATCACTCCTACCACTCATCCCTTAACTAACTCTGCTTCCTTTTGCATTGTTGTTATGACTCAACACTTCTTTATATTGAATTCTATCTGCTTTCGTTTGTCGACATTTTTTTTCTTGCTCCATTTTTTACAAATTCTTTTCATTGTATTTGATTGCGCATTAGGGGAATAGCGAGTGTAATGTAATATTACTGAAAAGCCGTTTTTCCTCAAAGTTTATTTGTTTGTCGAAAACCGTTTTTTAAATATGTAGTTCAGTTTCGTTTAAATTTTTTTATAATCTCGTCGACGTTTACAATATTTTTACAACCTCAATAAAAGATAAACAAATATTTCAATAAAAAAAAAAACATTTGGATTGAGAAAAATAAAGCGAAGTGCATTTACTCAGTTGTATATTTGACTTATCTGCACAAATAAATTGTTTTGTTGTGAAAGAATTGAACCGTAGTGTTTTGGGACTTTGAGACTCAGCTTGGCATTTGAAATTGCAATACACTTTGTTTTCGCTTAATTTAGCGCGATATTTGAGAGAAAATTTATATGAAAATAAACACAAAACGATAAAACTTATTAAAAAAATGTTATTGGTAGTGCAAATAAGTTTTCACATTTTGTGAATTGACGGCTATACTTCTTGCATACTCTTCATAATGGCGTAAAAAGATCGGTAAGACCTCAGTCAGTTCTTAACTAACATATTAAGAAGGAGATACACTTGCAATTTACGTATTTCAAATTTTTACGTCTTTATTAACATGGAGGATTATCGTATTTCGATTCGAAGGAAATTATTTAGGACTTAGTAAATTATTTCTTTCAAATCGAAATACGCAGTAACCCCCAGTGATGCCATTCGGATACGAAAGAAACATTTTTCGTATATTTTGATGACTTAAGGTACCATGTATATATAATCCTGACATTTTTCGTGGCGGCATGAAATAACTCCCAACGAAATAAGTCCCCAAAACGAAAATGAAATAACTCCCCAAAAAAATATATGAGAGGCAACAACCACTTTTTGGGGTATTTATATCATTTTTAGGGGTCTTATTTCATTTTAATATTGGGGAGTTATTTCATATGAAATAAGTCCCCAAAAATGGTACAGTGAAATAACTCCCAAATGAAATAAGTCCCAATGAAATAACACCCAATGAAATAAGTCCCATGAAAAATGAAATAACGCCCAACTGAAAAAAATTAAATAACTTCCAAAGGAAAAAATGACATAAGTCCCAATTTTTGGGACTTATTTCAAAATGTAAAAATAAATCCCAATAAAAATGAATTAACTCCCAATGAAATAAGTCCCAACAAAAATTAATTAACTCCCAATTTTTTTGGATTCCTTTTACAGAACGCTTCTTTTTGCCAGGCAAAAGTGGAACCAACAGTCATAGATTTTTGTATCCAAAAATGAAGTTTTTATTACCCTTTTTAGACTCGCTTCATAATCGGTGATAAAAGTCGCACCATTTAAGTTAAATACATTAGAATTTATGTAATTAAATAAATGGGCACAGCATTTTGCTGACTTTATATTCGTCAAAATAAAAAATACTGGAAAAACCTATTGGAAGTAAAAATAAAATTAGTCTAATTATTGTATAAGAAATCGCGTAGCGGCGCGCGCGGCGCGGCGTGATTTGCTTTCGCGAACGCGAGCGCGGTAGCGCTAGCCCCCCCTCCCCAGTGATGGCAAACCTTTTCATAATATTCGATATGCAGCAAAATCAATTGTTTAAAACATCCCAGCGGTACAATTGAAAATGTGCCATCGATCAAAATCTTTTTATTGTTGTTGTCGGGAATATTTTCATTAATGAGCTTGACTATCTTATCGGATCGAGTTGTGGCACACTTAAAAAAACGCTGTTTTCTCTTGGCCCTCATGCAAAGTAAGTCCAAAATTTGTGTAGATATTTTCCTTCTTGAACATAGATATTTTCCTTCTTGAACATACTGATAACTCCCAACGATAAAATAGTGCTTGCAATTAAAATAAAATAAGTCCCAACTGCGATGAAATAAGTGCCAATGATAACTCCCAACAAAAAATATGAAATAAGTCCCAATGCATTGTACCCCCAAAAATCTGAAATTAAATAAGTCCATAAAAATACTTGGAGGTGTTATTTCATTTCAAATTCATTCCAAAATCGTCAAAAATTCTATATTTTGAATTGATTGGATGTTCTGATTACTTTTTGGGGATTTATTTCATTTTGATTTGGGGAGTTATTTCATTTCGTTGGGGTTTCATTTCATTTTTAAATTGGGGGCTTATTTCAAATGAAATAAGACCCAACAAATTGGGGAATTATTTCATAATTTTTTTGTGGAGTTATTTCGTGGGGGGTTATTTCATGCCTTATAAAAAGTGTTCCATTATTAAAACTTTTCTTTAACCTAAAGTGAGCGACAAAGCCGATTAAGATTCATCCTACCCGGAATGTAAAAGTAAAATTGTAAAAATGGCACACGTTTTATACGGCCGATAAAATCCTACAGTTAGCTATCGGTAAGTTGTGAAAACGGGCCTTAATAATAATATTTTTTTTTTATTTAATTATTCAGCAAAAAAAAATAATATCTCTTTCTCTCAGAAGAAAGGCGTCAAACTTTATATAACAAAAATAGTGTTCGGAACTCTGGGTTGTAAAGTTAAAGTTGTAAAAATATAATTTCGTTAAGAATATTAAAAAAACAGACAACGAACTTCTTCTGTCGTCTGCTTATTCTTGTGTATGTGATATCTTCTACAAAAAAGAATTTGTTTTTATAACATCCAAAGATAGTTACAAATAATTAATAAAACGGTCCTTTTCTGAAAATCACGTGATTTCAAATGTTGTGCTTTTAAAATCACAAGTGTGTTTGTGTTTCTTAATGTGCTTTCGGCAATTGCAGATCACCCCAAAATACACAAAAACATCACACGTGTGATTTAAAAAGGGACATGTGATTTGAAATCACGTGATTTGAGCTGATAAAGTTTAATTTCTGTATTTTTAAAAATTACTTACCCTCCTTATATTTATGACTTAAATAAATTTAAAAATATTTTGTTAATACACGTTAAAGATTTAGAATGGATTTTAAATGTATCGTTTTGGGAAAAAGTGTTTATTTTTGGAAACTTAAATGTATCTTTCTCGAAACTTCCATGGAAGCACTGAGTTTCACTTTAAGTAAAAAGAGCATAATAGCACGCAGAATCGATTTCAAAACATGACTGAAAAAGTACACAAAAGTAGGTTTATGGCCGTTTTCTCATAACGCGATTATCTTTTTTCCCAACGAAAAACTGCACATTAAAGAACTTTGGTTTTCTCAGTGTCTCATTTGCTTCTATTCTGTCGCAAAGCTAACCAGCACTCATCTGCCAATTATTTATTTTTCTTTTATTTGCCGTACAGATAAATTCAATCAGCTGACTCTCATCTTTTACATGTATTTTGAGAGGTGCTGCCAACTTAAGACAATGTTTTTGTCGGTTTATTGAGAAAACCAAAATTGTTAACAGACAGTTTATCGGTCTAATAAATTTATGTTGACATTAAGTAACAGACAGTTTGTCGGTACATTGATGGCCATTAATGTTTCTAAAAACTCCAATACATATAAGTAAAATGTTCTAAATTTACATTATTTCCAGCAGTGTATTTTAATATATTGAAATACACATAGGAATTTAAAAGATTTTTCAGAAATAAATTAAAATATATTATCTATAATTTTAGAAATTATGGAATTGACTGTAAGAAAATGGTGTGATTTAAAGAAATTTAAAAATTTTTCTTTTTATAACATGTCGGTTTGAATCAAGGTATATTTACACAAGGTAAAGTCGTTGGCCCATATGCTTGTCAGATGTTTACCTAAGTTGGAACATTAATGTCAAATTTCGTGTATATGAGCCAAAATTTTTATATGTGTGCGTTAAATTTATATAAAGACAATTTTGACAATTCAGTTCCACTCGGTTATTTTTAAAGAGCAGCATGTCTACACTCCCAAATGAGTCTACCTTGTGTGAATATACCTTGGTTTGAATATTTATTTAACGTTTTTTTGAAAGTTGTTTGGCAATATTTTTAATTTATAAAAACAAACCTTTGACGGTCAGTCATATACTTTTTTTTCTCGTTCTGATATACGAATTTGTTTATGTCCTCCATAATATTTTACAATGTTGTACAAAATACTTCAAATAGAACAATTTTGAAACAGTAATAATAACAATTATAAATTTAAGATACAATTTACAAATATGAGAAAGAAGTTAACCCATATTAATAATATTTAAATATTTATTCACAAATAATGCATATCGCAGACATTTTCCAATTTCGCCATATTGCCAAACGTCAATTTCCATTGCCAAAAGGATTAAGAAATCGCCACATTTGACAGACAATTAAATATTTTCTTTTTATTATTTATAACTGTGAAGTTTAACTTTAGTTTATTGTAAATGACGTATTAAAACAATTCAATTTATTAACTATTGAAATTTGTATGGATATTTTACGGGTTTAATTAACTCTTATAAATAAAAATATTTTTTTATGAAAAAGAAATCATATAAATAAAATCTTTTATTTAAGTTTCTCATCATTTTTTAATACGTACAACAATTACATTTTTTGTTTTGTTTTCTTAATATGTAATTAATATTTTCCTTATTATTGCAAATCACCATTGTTTTACAATACAACTAAAATATTTATAAATTTTAAGATTTTTCGCAATTATCAAAAGGCATTTCTTATTTGGTAAAATTTTTTCACATTTGGTATTTCTTTCAAAAATGTTGGTAGTAAAAATTTTATTAGTCGGGGCAACATATTAAGTTTTAAAAGCACTCCAATTGAGAGAAATATAAGACAATTATTTATAGGCAATATATACAATTATTATGGCAAGACACGCTCTCGCCTGATCAGGTCTGTACAGGTTTTTTACGGTCTTCTGCTCTCTTTCTAATCCATTGGTTGCTTAATACTGTATATAACTTCCAATAAGTTTGAGTCTACACCCAGATAAAAAACAATTTTTTAAAATGGTTACCTCCAACATAGCCCATAGCTGCTACACTGTGGTAAGATCAGAGAAGTTGTCTAAAAAAATATACCTTATCCCTGAAAGGTTACTCTTCATTTTGCTACAGGTTACTCTTCGTCGCATTGACGAACATTTTAAAAAACTCTAGCGGAACGATTTTTGAAGTAAAAAATTAACAAAAATTTCTTTAGTTAAGCATTTTATTAAAAAATAAACTAAAATAAAACATAAAAAAATAAAAGTTTATCTATCTCAAAATTTGATACGAATTTTAGCACTTTTTTGTGTTTTCAAATTAATTATTTTTTAAAGCTTTCGTCATCAGCTAACGTTGTTAAAAAAAGAGCTTAATTTGAATACACATAAAAAAGTTATATGATAATATGTAAAAAAGCTCCGTCGATTCGACGAAGAGTAACCGTGCAGGGTTATAATATAGTTTATATATTTTTAGAACATAATAAAACTGGAAAATGCTACTTCCGCATTTTTTTATATAATTTTTTATATCGAAAACTTGAGAAATGTGGGAAAAATGTATCAAAAGGCTAAAAACATGAATTAATCTATAGCCATTGAAGTACAAAAATCATCTTAGCTTGATAGTACTTCAAGAAATACCACTCGAGAAGAAGTTAGCACTTGATGAATTCAAAACTTCTTTCCTGAATAGAGTATTGTGGCCATTAAAAATTTTATTATCTTTGAATCTAGATTAAATTTGGCCGAATATTATTATATTGTAACGTGATATCGTGCCTGCTAAAAAGTTAGTTTTTGTTGTCCGATACAACTACATTTTCCACTGCCTTAAAAAGTTTTTCCAAATACTCTTCTCTTGTTGCCTTCTTTTTGTTTTTATTTATTAGCTCTGGTGCTATGGTATTCAGTTATGGGGCACTTCCTCGGCTTCTAATATCGAAAACATTCAAAGGCGCCAAAATAAACTTCTTCGAATAATCACAGCTGCCCCATGGTATGTTAAAAATTCAAATATTCCAGGATCTTAATGTTCCTTAAGTAAAAACTATGATTACGAAATATGTAGTAAAATACTTAAAAAGACTCGAGCTGAATGCGAAACCACTAGCTCGAAATATTTTAATTGATAGCGGCCACACTCGCTTAAGAAGAAGAGACACTGCAGCAGTAACCCATTTAGATGAGCGATAAACACCTACATATATACATATGTGAACAGAGCTCGTGATGAAGAAAATTGTTGTCTGGCACTGGCGGGACATAAAATGAAGTATAAGCTTAGGATTAATTGTTGTCAGTTCATATTTAATATATGAACATTCAATAAATAATATTGCAAAAAAAAAAAAAATTATTAGCTTGAACTCGGCTTGCTTAATCTCCTAAGTTCACACATTAAATACCATCTTTACATAATTTGTATTCTAAATATACTCCAGTTTTGCGCAATGCTTTAAGAGGCGTTTTTTTACTCATCTTATCCTGCAGTGAAAATTTTGTGATTTATCAGAATTGTACTTTACTCTGTGCGATGATTTTTTGTACGTTTATTTAACGGACTTTATTTAAAATATATTTCACACTTTTTTGCTACTTCATTCTTCTGCTTATCCGGTAGAGTTGCCATCTTCATAATTAATAGTTCGTTGTCAAGACTTTGCTTGTCTTATTTTTAGTTGGTACTTTCCCTGCAATAAATTTGAGCTTATCTTCGAGTTAAAATCACCCATGACCAATTTCTACAGCACTAAAATTTTTGTTTGCTAAATTTTTTGGCAACAAATTAAACAACTTTTTTCAGAATTCTTAATAAACACCTTGATAGATAATAAGCAAAAGCAAAAAAAGGGATAACAAAAAATTTGCTTACTCACACTATGTGTATGTTCTCCGCTTAAGAAGTCAGCAAAGGAGCTACCAAGGCACATTTAACAAGGTAGACTCATTAGGGACAGAAATAATACCCCAATTGTAAAATTGCGTATGTATCAGCCAAAATATGTGCATGTATGCGTTAAATTGTTTAGGTTTGCAGTGGAGACAATGTTGACAATTCGAGCTTATTAAAATGCTCTATCAAATGTGAGAGTACCTTGTTTAATGTGCCTTGGGAACTACTTTAAGAACAAATGCTGCACTTGAATTCAATTGAAAAATATACACGTATTAATTTCATAGAACATCTGATTGCATTTATTTTATAGTATTAAAAAATGAGGCATCAATAATAATTTCGCTTATTTTTTTAATAACAAGCACTAGCAAAGAAATTAAAACTTGCTGAATTCAAGCGCAGCAAAAAAAAAAGATAAACAGAAACTTCTTACTCACTGCAACAGCAGGATTGATATAAGATTTGGCACAAATTTATTCTATATAACTAGAAATCGTTTAAGTTAATTTCTTGAAGATCGGTTCATTACTTACCATAGGCCACATATAAAGCATTCTCGGAATAAAATTTAGTACGCCTAAGCCCGCAACGAACCTTTATAACCGCGGTTTCGGCTTTGAAATAATTAAAACCAGTCGGTTTCGGTTCGGTTTTCGGTTTTGAAAATATCAAAGTTCAACTACATACATATACATACATATGTATATTTTTGTATATGAAGTACGAGTATTATGTATAATTTGCAATTTCTTTTAAATTAAAAGCTAAAACCGAGGTGTTTTTGTCGGTTTTGATTTGTAGGCAATAACAACCGCGGTTTTGATTTGGGTTAAAACCGAACAGCAATTCCAAGCTTGAAATAATACCATGCAATTTTGTAATAATCTGTCCAATATTTATCATACTAAGCAGCCTTCTAAAAACCACTTTAAAACTTTGAAAATATTAATGTAGACATTTTTCTTATTTAGGGTTTTTAATACAAGAAATCAGATTGGTCCATAACAAAAATAACCTCTGTCGAAAATTATTTTAGGTCGGCTGACACTCTTACGAATCATAATATTTTACTCAAATTTCTTCAAATTAAGTTTAATATGACTTTTGTCTCTTCAGGCATTCCAGACAAGTACATAATATGTCCGTTGGCTGTTTACAGTGGACCACACTTTGTGCATGTAGGTACGAATAAGCAAATCGCAGTAGCGAGTACGAGCATCTTTGCACAAACCTCTTTCTTCTTTAGCTCTCTACTAAAAAGTCAGCAAAAGTTGAGAAGTGTAAACTGTGACTTAAATTAAGCACTTTGTTGGCAATTTATATAATTTGGAACAGACAATACATTTTTTCTGTTCTCTGTTGTAAGCCATTTTTCATAACGGATTTTAAGGGTTTGACACAGCCTATTAATTTAATTTTTCACAGTTATTTAATTTTAACACTGATAAATTTTGTTAATCAAATTTTCTTGGTTATGAAGATACCTTTAAATAAATAAAAAAAGTTAATTTAAGGAAAAAGCCACAAGGAATCTTAAACATTTTTCTGAATCCTTAAGCAGGGTTTTTACAATCAAATGTGTTTTCTCTTGGGCTTTATGTACAAATGTTGCTTTAATCCATAAGGATACGATAAAATAAGAAAAGTTTTTTGATTTCATATCTTTCTTGTTATTTTACTGGTTTTCTTTTTTATAACGTTCAAAGGGGTTTAAAAATTTTGTTGTTGTTGTTTTTAAACATATTTTTAGGGGGCCTGTTTAATATTAATTTTTTTATTGCAAAATTTAAGACAAAGTAACTTTTATTAAGTATCTTAGAATGTTGAGAATACTTTAATATAAAAAGTAATTGAAAATTAAAAGGATAATTAAATAAAGCTTTCAGGCTTTAAATGTTATTATTATTTATCTTATAAGAATAGACGTTTTTCATAATAATATAATAACCAGTAATTTTTTCTAATTGAAATTTAAAAATGTTTAAATGCTCTAAAGTATTATTTTATTTAAATTATCTTTTCATGAATATTTATTAAGAGGTTTTGTTGTATTTGTCGTTCCCCGTTCTTTAATAGGATTAACTATTTTTAGTAACTTTTGGGCATAATTTATGCGGCTTAACTAAAATTTTTTATTGAGGGAAAAAGTTATTTTATATGATTTTTTTTTAATATATCACCCAATAACAAAAGCGACGGCTTAGGTAATATTTCCATATATGTAGTACACAAATCTGAAAAAAAACAAAAGTGTTAAATTCGGCTGTATCGTATCTTGAATACCCTTCATTTAATTTGTATTATAAAACAAAGCACACAGGTGCAAAGTCCGTTTTTTATATTGGTTTGTCACATCGTTTGAATTTCGACAATATTTATCTTAGGACCTATAGATTATATATGGGCATTTCTCCAGAAATGTCAACCACAGCCAAAAAATTCAAAGTCTATAAACGTATGTTGTTTTAACATATTTTTATAGGGAATCTATCAACTTTTAAAAATGTAAACAAATTATACATTAAATCATAACACACTTTGAAATATTCAAATGCAAAGTCGAACAAGTGCTTAAGTTCTGTTTTGAACATTTCTATTGACCGTGTTGTTTTGCTAAATGATCCTAATGGGAAACATTATGCATTGACAATTGCTTTTTAAATCTCGGGTTATATCCAAACAATATAAGAAAAATGCAAACGGAACGATGCGATAGCCAGTTACGCCAATTATTTTCTTTGCTTTACCCTATATTTCGATGTAGCGTGCGACATTGAAAAAGAACATTTGTTATCAGTGCGTCGAGGGTATTTGTACAATGCTCATCAAATATTAGTAACAAACAGATATTTTTGTTGCAAATTTAATAAAAAAAATTTTGCTGGAAAATAATCAGTGCTTTTCTCTTGGTACTTATTTTAAATTTGTAGCGTGCGACATCGTAAGTGTAAAATGCATTAATTCAAAAAAAATTTTTTCTAAAATATCTTTATTTGCGATGTCCAATAACTACAAGCAGCAAGATAGCTTATTTCATTATAAAAAACTTTATTTGAGAATAGCAATACTATTTTCAGTTAAGTTAGTTTTTGTTCTATATTTGTATTTTTCTTTATTGACGATATTTTTTTTAAGTTTATAATTTTTGGTCGGAAAATAAATATATAAAATGTATTTAAAATAAAGTAGAATCATCTAACGGATGTCTTATTACATAAAAAGTAAAAACGTAAACATAAAAGTAAGATGGAACAAAATGTCGCATGCAACATGTAGCGTGCGACGGTGATTAAAATTAAATTAAAAATATGCTACACAATATTTTTGAATCAAATAAAAAGCATTATTAAGATACATCAATGCATAATATTTTAAAATTAGTCGCATTAAAATATTTCATCAGGTTTCGCTGAAATCAGTGTTTGAACTGTTTGCCGTAAAAGCGACTTCTGTTTTTGTCGCATGCAAATGCCTTGGTTTTTTTTTAATTTTCTTGAAAACGCACAATTGCTCAAAACCAACATTTAGCACAAATTATGGAGCTAATCAAGAGCTATAAGTTTCGCCTTTTGTCAAAATAAAATTAATGTTTTGGTATATGTTTTTTTTCACTTTTAAGGCGTACGAATGGTCGCATTCGACATTAGAGAAATGCCCATATGTATGTTGTGGATCCTTATGAAAAGCGGAGTTGATTATCCGATGGCTGTCCGTCTGTCTGATAAATTGGTTCTAAACCAATTGTGCAGCTTTGTTACACCATACTTGAGTTTCAATACACAGCCTCTTAAACAAAAAATGGGTGGTTTTAGACAAGTAGGTTGGGTACCTCCCATACAAAGACGTTATAGATTTTCGTATTTATATTTCTGAATTTAGAAGAAAGCGTGGCACACATTAGTTTTTTTTGTATCAAAAGAACAGTTGGAACAAAATTGTATAACTTTGTTACACAAAGCTGAGTTATCAATACAAAACCTCTTCGAAAATGGGCGGTATTAGAGACGTGGGTGTGGCAACTCCAAAGACATTATAGATGTATATATTTCTTAAGAACGGCAAGACCCAAAGTTGCAAAATTAGGAACAACCAACTTGGTTATCAATACACAGCAATCGATATAATGTGGACGGGTTTATATAAGAAAGCGTGGCATAAAATATATTCATTTATATCCAAAGCACTGTATCTATATAATTTTCTGTTCTTTTGGGACCATAATGAAGGGAATACAAGATTCGGAATAGCCGAATATAGAACTGTTACTTTATTTTTTTTTATTTATTTAACCCTTAAATGCCTGAATTTGAAATACGAATTGAACTGCGCCAATAATTTTTGATCTAGTATGTCTTTCGGCTGAAAATCACGAATTTGATTTCGAATTGCTAAAAAAATGGTCCTGGAAAGCTCCAGGACAAAAACAAGGAAGACCGCCTGTAGACGGTCTTAGGTGTTAAGGCGAACTTTTTTTTTTTCAAAAATAAATAAATAACGATGGTTAATTGAATGAATATCAGTTTTATTTTCAACTTTTGATTTAAAATCAAATAACATATATAAAGCAAATATATTACGTATCTAAATGGTAATTAGTAAAACAATTTTTGGCCTTTGAAAAACATAGGTGGACGTTGCACTTAGTACAAAACGTGTGTGTATCTGATTTTTTACATAGTTTACAAGATTTTTTTGAACCCCATTGTGGAAAATGATTTATTTTGTCGAACCTTGTACTAGCCACAGGATGATTAGTTTTTTTTTTCAACAAGGGAGCTACCGGTTAGATTTTCAGCAAATGACGGACGTCCAACCAAACGTTTTGTGACGGATGCGCAGAGCTCATTTGCAATGCTTGAGCGAAACTCATACATGGGCATGCTTTTTTCTTTCTCATTATCACAGTTTTGATTACTTTCCGCGTTTACTCTGCGATATAACACAAATGCGTTTGTTATGGCCATATCAAGCAGATGATAAAATATTCTGGTTGCCATGTCCTGAGTTTTTATTTTGAGCCCATTGCGACCCATATAGGAATCCATTAGGTCTACACCTCCCATATGAGCATTATACTCACGGATGATCTGCGGACAGTCAATTTCATCGTGGGTTTTTTGCTTTCTGTTGTAACGTCCTATTTTGGTGGGCTGGTCGACTAAATTGGCTCTTTGAAAAGGCTTTATGCCAACATATGTTGAACATAGCCTTACATTTTTAGTGTCTTTCCACAAAACTGATGTGATATCGACTCCATAAGCAGATCCAACGAATTCCGTAGAATAACCTCTTGGAACATTCTTGAGTTCATCGGCCTTGTCCGTCGGAAGTTTGCAGTTGGGGACTCTGTTTGCTCTGACAGTTCCAAGGCTATAAATTCCACGTGCTCTTAGGTACACCATAAGTGGGAGAGATGTATAAAAATTATCGAAATATATTATATGGTTTTTAAAATTTGACACTGTCTGCGACAACCTAATAAGAATATGAGCAAAACAGAACTTTAAAAACAAATAATTTTTTCAAATTAAATATTTACCTTATAACTACATTTCCTGTTGAGCCAATGTCTGGTGTATCAGGTAAAATAATGTCATCATTTCTAGCGCCAGTATATATTTCGAACCTGTATGAATATCCCTGGCTGTCACACAACACGAAAAATTTTACGCCCCATGGATGTGGCTTGTCTGGTAAATATTGCCGTAAATGATGAGCCATTTTGGTGGAACACATTTGTTCATCAACACATAAGCGAGCATTTTTTGGAATACTATCAAAACGCTCAACCAAATGTGTTGCAACTTTTCTAATTCTGAAAATAGGATCGTAGCCAATATTACCCTTCTGGACTCTGTTAGACTCATCATTATATGACAAATATTTCTTTATTTGTTCAAATCTATTTTTGGACATACAGTCTGGTATGTGCCGAAATCCATATTCGCTCCAGTGTGCCTGAATATTGGGGTAACGGAATAATGACATGAATATAAGGACTCCAATGTATCGCCGAACTTCGCTCGAGTCGATTTTAAACTGTGTATTTACATTTTCTATGAATGCAGCACGATTTGTTTCTAAGCTAATTAGTTCAATGAGTTCATCTGTGAAAAAATATGAAAAATACTCTACTGGGGTTTTCATTTTGCGCACTGCAGATGGCAAATCACTTTTTCCACGAAAGGCTACCTCGTTAACGTGCAACTGCATAGAAGTTTTACGCCATAAAATGGTTTTAAATTCCGAAGAGTTTTTTGTTATATCTGCCAAAGCTAGCATTTAAATTCTATATATTACTGTTTTACAGATACAAACGTTTTTATATACTTACTACCCCCTGTGAACCCGCCTGATGATGGTACTGCTTGTGGTCCTGACACTTCTATAGTCGGTAATGGCGATAGCGCTCTTTTGTGGGCTTTAAAAGACGTTGTGGCCACCTGTTGTTTTTTTGATGTCGAAGTAATGTCTTCCGATGTAGGCTTATATTGTGTTGTATCAAGCGATTCACCAATAGTATTCAAACTGCAGTTGCTGGCGTTAATAGATAAGGTTACTGCATTTGTAAGCATTGGAGAATCTAAAACTTGTACAGTAGTTTTGACTTAGCTGCACAATCTCCTTTGCACGATTTTTTGTGCAGGTAAATCAAAAATGCAGTTATCTTAAATGCATTTACCTGCCTTAATGTGCAGGTACACAATTGTGGTTACCTGCACAAAAGTGCAGCTAAAGTAAAGTGTTCGATTTAAAAGTATAATAAAAAAATTATTTTTTTAATACATAAATTTATATTTTATTAAAATGTTATTTCAACCCAGGAGCTTACTTGGAATCTCACAAAGATTCTTTTGATCGTCGACGAGCTCATTTTTTAATTGTGGACGATTCCTACACGTGCTGATTCGTATGAGAGATTCTTCCATAACGCAGCGAAAAACGCTTATATTAATCGTAAAGGGAATCGTTTATGATGTATGTTGAGATTATCTAACGAGTCTTTCAAAAAGCATGCTAAGAGTCGTATGAGACTCATGTATATGTTTATTTTACAACTCGTGAAATACTCAGCCGTATGACTAAGCTACCTTAATAAGGGCATCAGGTGTATTTTTCATGCAAAAACTTCTTATTTTCATACAATTTCTATAAAACAAACCTTAAGGTCGCGAAATCAACACCATCCTGTCGGAAAATCCTTTTTTGCAGAAGATTCTTTTAGGAGTTGTATATTAAACATAATCGTCTAACAAACAGCCTATGCTAGCTGGGAAATAACAGATCATTTCATACATGAATGTATGTTTATTTAATATAAAAGAAACATTAACAAAAACAATGAAGAACATAAAACATAAAAAAATAAAATAATTGCGATTTATATTTTTATAAACAGCTTAAATTGGAAATTTATGTGAAAAAGTGGCCACCATATATTTTTATGTGTGCAGCTAACTTTGATGTTTTGTATGAAAATATTTTAAAGCTGCCCAAAAATATGAAAAATGTGCAGGTATACAAAATGCACGTAAACAAGGATTTTGAAGAATAATTCCAGAAAATATTTATTTTGGGCAGTCAAGTCAAAGTGCAGCTAACTTTAATTTTTTGTATGAAAATAATTTTAAAATGCCAAAAATTTTGTGCATTTATCTTAAATGTGCAGGTATAGAAAGTGCACTTAAAAAAGGAATTTGTATGGAATAAGAAAGAATAATTCCAAAAATTATCAATTTTGTGCAGTTAAGTCAAAAGTGCACGTAAACAAAAGGCAGTTAAGTCAAAACTACTGTATACACTCATCTATCATTTCATCTTCAGGCATTATTTCATCGCACAGATAATCTGGGTCTTCGACGCTATCATCCAAAACTTCAATATCATCTTCGTCTTCTATTGAGGCCATAAAATCTGCGATTTCTAGGTCACTCAACGAAGAAAGTTTATTTTTTTTTGTTTTGCGGGAAAGCTGATTTTCTACCCTTTGTGCTGGCATCCTTAAATTGACAATTACTTAATTGCTAGTCCAAAAAACAAGAAGTTATATCGGTTACTTCTTATTCCGGTAAAATACGTTACAAAAAATTTTGTTTGACTAAGTCACTAAGACCGTCTACAGACGGTGTTTACAAAAACCTTCATTGAAACCAAATCGTTGTTTGATTTACCTTTATAGCTACATATTATTAAAGAAAACATTTCAACTACTTACCTAAAAAATTCCGGATTCAATTTAATCACTAAAATGTATTTTTTTTTTTATTTTAAGTTTCACAAAAATCACAAGCAATTTGTTTGCCACTTTGCACAAAAGTTAAGACTAGAATGTTTTGTTCTTCAAAACTATTTTATTCATCACATTTTAATCGGTACCGTTATTCTAAGAATTTGATACTCATTCAAACTATGTAAGTTGCCAGAACGTAGTGTATGCATATTTTGCGCAAAATTGTTTTTTCTGATGACCGTCTGTAGACGGTCTTAGGTGTTTAAGGGTTAAGAATTTCTTGCTTATCCTACACAACAAGATATAAATCTTATAGTTAAAGTGCAGGAATTATATAAGTTTAAAACATAAATAGGTTATCACAATTCAACGATAAAGTTTGAAAAGAAGAAAAAAAAAAAAAGGGTACAATATATCAAAATGGCAAGAAATTCAACATTTAATTTAAGGAATGATTACTTTAAAATTAATTAAGTGTTACATATAAATTATTAATTAAAAATAAACTAAATAAATAGATAGCTTTGATGGCAAACATTAATTGAATAAGTTTTATAGGTTTTAGCTTATGAAATAATTTTTTACGAAAATTGTTCTCATTGTTGTTTGTTTGGACATGATTGGGCAGTAGGTTCCATAGACGGACAGAATGAATAAAAAATTACTTGGTTTTACTGATATCAATATCAATGCCATCTTACGCGTAATAATTCCGAAAGTGTTTCTTAAGTTAAACATAGACCTACATGAATTAATAATGAATATAATTCAACATCTTTAGGCCCGTTTCCACATCTCACCGATAACTAAAGGTAAGATTTTATCGGCCGTATAAAAAGTGTTCCATTATTGCAACTTTTCTTTAACCTACCTGGTAGTAAGAACCATAATTTACTTTATCGCTCACTTATGGTTAAAGTAAAGTTTTAATAATGGAACACTTTTTATAAGGCCGGTTAAAGACTATTTTAGCTATAGGTTAGGTTTGAAAACAGACCGTAGACTTTAAAAATTTACATTTTGTTAAAGTTTAGATTCAACAAATATGGGTCTGCAGCAAATGTTGGATTGAAAGCTTTAAACGGTGGAAACCTCTGGATCAAACAATTATCGTTTTAATATATATTAAAGTATTGAGGCATTCACTGTTTGTGACACAAAAATTGTTTTTTCTATTTTACACCTTTTGGGAGCATATGGCTCTCACAAAGCATCTCCATCCTTCACGGCCCTGGTTCTTAGGGTATCGACTCATTCAGTATTGTTATTTTGCTTGCATCAGTTTCGTTAATTGTTTGTTGTTCCAGGTAAATCGATGAACGGTCTGGTAAGATTGTAAGATTGCACCTTCCTAGTTCATGGAGTCAGTTGTTATTTTATCTTGCATCAGTTTGGGTTGTCGGTTGCTGTTCCAGCTAAGCAGGTGATTAGTCTGCTGTAAAAGGTCCTAGGGGAACCTTGTTTATATTTTGATTCCTACCTTTTTTCCCAGGGGTGACGGCTACCTGAATATTTCTCTGATTTTATCCTGTTTTTCAGGGGGCTTCTTGGATGGATTTTTGGAAGGTCACTAAGTTGTTTAAAACCCAAAAAAAAGATAAAAAATTTTAAACAACCTAATGCGCTTAACGTGTTTTTTGATAATTGGTTCACATTTAACTATAGGTTTCTTCCAAAAAAAATCTTATTCACTTAAAACCGAAACGAATGATGACACTTTATTAAAACTAGGTCCAACTAATTTTTTAGTGGATAAAAATAAAACGATTAAACTTTGCGACAACTAATAATATTGTGGTATATCCTTTTGTCGATGGTCGTCAAAATGGAGGTGTCGGGTATACAAATGCCTTCATTTATTTAATTTTATTAACTTTAATATTTGCGGCGCTAATAAAGCAAAGACGGCAATTCAAAATGTTCTTTTAAAAGCATACTATCGAAACAGAAAACGACTTGTGCGATGTAAATGCGTGTAAGCCTTAAAATTCTCTTGCTTATCGCAACAAATAAAATAAAATCAACAAGTTTTCGTTCAGTTCTTGTATTGGTTTTTTTAAAAAGGAGAATCAGTAAATGTTATAATACGGTTCTTACCTAAAATTTATTTGATATAAATGGAACAAATAGGTACAATCCTTTATTAAGTCCCTTTGAAAATATATTCCTATTATATGGAAAAATAATATGCACTTCAGTTGAACATTTTAGACATTACGAATGGAATGACAAACTTATGTATGCCCCTTTAGAGTACAACAACAAGTATTTTTCATTGTAAATCGTTTTGAAATAAAACATTGCAAACGTAAAATGTTGTTAATAAATGTTAGAGGAAATAATAGTATTTAGCCATAAATCAAAACTTTTATCCCAAAACCTGCTAAATTCTTTGAAATAAAAAAAAACGAAAATATTTTTTTACTAAACCACAAAAGCACTTAGATAAAAGAGTTTTATGAAAAATGGTAAAAAGGAAAAATTTGGTAAGAGGAAAAAAATTGGAAAAAGAAAATAAATATCTAGTGAGTTTCAATAAAAAAATTGTAAAAAAAATGTTTAATGCTTAAATATCAGAAAGCAACCATGACTTTTTTGAATCTATTTTAATTTTTGTTGTGAATTTATAAAGTTTTAAAATATTAAAGGCCGTTACACACTATCCCACAAAGTCTTACGTATTTTTCCAAAATGCTTCCCTGATCTAATTATTCTTTGAACATTTTTAAAAAACAAAAACAACTTATCATGACAGGGTTGCATTTTCGTAAATTACTAAAGACTTTGTGGGATAGTGTAAAACGGCTTTAAGTGGCACGCGTTTAAGCTGTTTTTAAAGAAATTTCAATAAAAAAGTATATTTTGTTGATTTATCGGCAATATAATTAATTTAAGTGGTTTTTTGTAGTTTGAATAACTTATGCGAGACTTTGACCAAAACCCATAAAATCTCACGAATCATCAAATATCGTTCTCGTAAAGTGTTCGAAATACACCCGATTGTATATATTCAAACGTTCACTATATGTAAATAAAATGTGGGAATTATTTCTGTTTTATAAATCACTTTATTATGTTAAAAATTTTTCTAAATGTGCTTCTTTTCATCAAATTTCAAATCTTTATATGAGTAATTCTATGTCAAATCGACCAAGAGTTGGACACGAACCCTTTCGATTTAAATAAATTTTGGTGAGAAGGCATTTTTTATCCTATTAGGAAATTATATGAACAAAAAAAATTAAACATTGCCGAGTTAGCCAAATGCGTTTAGCTTATTTCTTCTACTTTACATACGAAGATGATTTTTATGCCACAAACAATATTTTGAAAAAATTTTTTTTTTTTTTTATATTTAATATCTGCAAAATATTAAATTTTAGAAACGGACTAAGTCAAAAACATAATTTTTTATTTGGCTGATTTTTTTTTATATAATAGCTCAAACCGTTTTGTTAAAAATCCTGAAACTTTGAAGGAGGTGTTTTTTTCTATCGCAACCTTTAAAAATAATTTTAAAAAAGATTTTGAATATTGTTATTTTGAGCAATAAGTACACTGTGCTAATTGCAACAAAAAAAAAACAGACAAGCCGGGCACTAAGCGTTTTTACTAGGGATGCCAATCGGGACTGGTTTTCGCAAATCCCGGGATTCGGGATTACAAAAAATTAAATCCCGGGATTTTACGGGATAACGGGATTTTTATAGATATTTATTTAAAAAAAACGTCTATAAAAGAAGTTTACAAACGAAGGTTTTATAATTAATTTATTATTTTAAAGTTAAATATTACTTAAATTTGTTAAATTTGTAAAAATTTTAAATTGTGACTTTTCTTATTTAAACAATGTGTTAATTGATTCAATAAAAAAAAAAAACCATAAAAGCTATATTTGATTCAATTACCTCAGTTCATTCCAGCTAAATAAAAAAAAATAATTAATATTCTAATTGAACAACGCAACATAAAAGTTGATTTATTTCTAAGATTCTATTAAAATTTTATTGAATGAATTAAAATATATAATTGAAATTTGAATTCGAAATTAAATAAAAAAATCAATTTATTTAGTTAACCATTAAAATCTTATTTGTACAAAAACGCATTTTTATAACCACCACTACTTGCGGTAGGAATTATGTAGTGTATAAAATACATTACTTAATATTGTGAAATCGCTCCATTAATTACCGTAGGTTCGATGTCAACTCTCGGAAAACATCTTAACCCTGTAAAGAGTAAAGCTTAAATTTTGTATTTGGTGCACCAGTTAATTGTTTTGTGCATTTCAAAAACATTTTTTTCTTTAATAAATTTTCTTGTTTAATTATTTTGAGCACTTCTCACGTCAACATTTCTTTATATTTATTTAACACGCTTGAAAAGAATAACAAAGTGTAACTATTTTCTTACGTTTTCTATGACAGTATTAACAGAATTAATCAAATATATATTAAAGATCAATATTGTGTTCCCTATCCTCTCATGGGGAATGTCAAAATGAATTTCTTTTTATAAAAAAAGGAAAAACAAAAAAATTAAGTTAACTATTTCGGGATTGACAAAATCCCGAAAATCCCGGGACTTAAATTTTTTAATCGGGATTCACTAAATTTTGGGATTTCATGATTGCCATCCCTAGTTTTAACCTAATTCGGGCAAGCTGAATCCAGTGGTGCTAGCCGTTTTTTATATAAGTACTTGTTTTCGAGATATACCGTTATTTCCAAAATGGAGGAGGCTGCCCATCATATATTCGCGTAACTCATAAACGGTTAAGCTTGTTGAAATAACCAAAAAAAACCGAAATTTCGCAATAATAATAAAGTGGGATTGGTCATACATTTGACCCATCTAGGAGCATCATACGCGCTGCAGGGGCCAAACTAAAGAATTTTATTAAAACGCCATATATGTATGGTACATATGAGCTGATTTTTCAATCAAAAAACCGAAATTCCGCAATAAATAATAAAGTGGGATTGGTCATGCATTTGACCCATCTAGGAGCATCCTATTCGATGCAGGGGCCAAATTAAAGAATTTTATTAAACCGCCATATTTGTATGGTACATATGAGCTCATTTTTCGATCAAAAATTATACTTTTGTTGTGAGAAAATGCTACACTACCGATTAATCACCCCAAAGTATTATTCATGACGCAATTTTCTGATTCTTTTTTGAGCAATTTAATGGTAGTTTTTATAATCAATAGTTATTACTTTTCGTCTCAGTTTTTAATCTTTAATTATATTTTTGAATTTTTTTTCTTTGATAAAAGTGCCTCTTGATTATTTGAAGAAATTTTATTTTGTTTGCCTGATAAGCAAATTTCTATTTTTGTCTTCTAATTTGACCAAGGCCCATCTATCAGGTCTGCTTACTTGTACAAAAACAAAATCCGATTCATTTTCGTTGTCAAAAATTTACTACCGCATATACAAAGCAAAAGGAAAAAACGTGTATGTATGGCATACCATAAACGTATACATGCACATGTAAGCAAAATGTAAACAACTTTTGACAACTAAAAAGAACATAAACAATGATCATCAGGCTTCTTGCACAGACCTTTTCAATGAGCCTTGAATTTGACAATACGAATGAACAAAGGCACAAAATATTTAAAAATATTAAGAAATCATTATTTTAGCATATTGACGAACTTAGCGTTACCTAAAACCCTAAAGGGCCTATCTAACATCTTGAAGGAGATAGTAAAAACTCTTTAAAATGATAAACCGATAAATTGCCTTCAACTGTTTATAATTTAGCTTTCTTATATTTTTCCTGTAAAACCTACCGTTGCTAGTACAATTGACAATGTTGCATTTTACACACACTGACCTTTAAGCGTTAATCATTTAGGCCCTAATTTTGTAAAACACAACGCACGCCAAAGTATTATATTGAAAGCAAAAACAAATTCATAAATATTTTGTAATTTTGTTGTTGCTTTGTACAGAAATTTATTTACCGTTTTAAAATTTGCAACGCCACAAGCAATGAGGCGTATGAAATCTTAAAAACCAATGTGAATTTCTGTTAGAGGCAACAACAAAATTACAAAATATTTATGAATTTGTTTTTGCTTTCAATGTAATTCTTTGTCGTTGCGTTGTGTTTTACAAAATTAGGGCCTTAATCTTTAATAGATTTGGTCGTTTGTTTTTGTTTAAAACTTTTGTCGAAAGTTTCCAAAATTTTATCCAAAAATTACAGCAAAATACATTTAAAACACTTTTTTTTAGTTTTTGGCTAGCAAGGGCCTTATGCATTTTAAATAACGATATATGAACTCTTTCAATCGCTCAAGGTAAATATTAGTGTTAAATCATCAAATGGGATCTAAGAAGACTCATTTAGTAAATATTTACAAAAAATTATCACCCAAATGCTAGCTGGGATGGCGCTCAATAAAAATAATGTGTTGTTTCAAGGTGACAAGCAATTGAATGTGTAATCAAAATTATATGAACAGTTCTCAAGAAACTGAGTGATTTTCAGATAAATTTTTCAACTCAATCAATTGCCTGTCACCTGGAAAGAACATAAAATAAATTTTAAAAAATAATAAAAAACGTTAAACCGATGAAATATTCTAAAATTAATTATTTTTCTATAATATTTCTTGATTTCTTCTTATACAAATTTACTTATACATATTTACTAGAAATCAATTTTATTTTGCACAAAATTACACAGGTCTACAAATTTGATGCGCAGAAATCGAATCTGGCATAAGAATTTGGCTATCACATCTTGTTCATTTTTCATCGCATGCTGGCAATAATGTAAAACAGTCAAAACTGACACTACAATTTGACAATTATTTATTTGACAGAAGTCAACATTCGTTCTAAATCTTCATAATAGTAGCGTTTAAAAATGTCAGGGAGATCGTGTGTTACTGATTCAAGTTAGTTTTGCTCCACCACCATATTTGGTTGCAGTCAGAAACTTGGACAAACCGTGGACACCGACAATGTTTTGCTTATTCTTCATTCGCATTTTGAGTTTTTTCCATAAAAAAACCAGATGTAGTGAGCGCGTACATGGGGAGCGATATTTGGTTTCTCCAGTCCAAAGCCTTGTTGGCTAGTGGTATTAGACAAACTGTAAGTTAAAACTTGATTTAATAAAACTTGTAATGTGAACGCAAAATCTGCTGTTAATAGTTTTACTGTTAAACACAGATTTTAACTTTAAGTGTGAAAACACTATAAAAAAAACTTATAAAAGCTTGACAACTGCTTGTATTTTTAATATATTTTTTTTTATTTATTAGCAAACTAAAATTAAAGAAAACTTTATACAAAAAATGGCAGCCGGCATAAGTCCCTCTGATGCATATTCCTTATGAATGTGCCTTGGATATTAAACAATAAAACCCCATACATAACAAAAACATGTGTAAATAAAGTTAAGCTAAAAAAAAAATTCAAAGAGCTCAGCTGATAACATTTATAAACGTTTTTTCTTCTTCTTAAATTATAAATGCAAATAAAATAACGAAAATACAAATAACAACATCATTATTATCAATTTGACATGATTATTTTGCCAAGACACTTGTTTATCTAAATAGAAAGTCTGAATACAGAATAATAAAGAAATGCAGAATACAGCAATAACGTTTAGCTCAAGGCAAATGCGAGCAACTTTAGTTCACGTATATGTATTGTCTTTTTGCACATATGAATAAATGTTTACTTGAATACTTTAGTTTTCCTTTTTTTAGTACGTCTACATATCCTTTTGATTTCGTCTGTATATCCGTCTTTTAAGTTATACAAATAAAAGCAAAGACTAAGCAAAATATTTAAGCAAATATCTTTGTATTCAAGACATTTTTAGAGTCAGCATATACCTACGTGTCACTGTGTTGCAAGGAAACTAATCTGAACATTTATGTAGTATTTAATGTTAAATTTTTGCATACATATGTATGTGTGTATATGTATATGTATGTGTTGGTGTGTTTGCACTGTAGTTTAGATCATGTTATATCTTATTTTTTCCCTATTTGTGGGTTTACCTACACACACATTTACATATCTTTAAATATTTATATACACATACATATATGTCTACATTGATATCTAAATTGAATTATTTAAAAATTAGGGTATCCTCAATGGTGTCTGGATAAAAAATACGTCTTTTTTTTTAAAAAAACCTTACGAAAAACTTCTACAAGAAAAAGCTGAGAAGACGAAAAGTTTTTTGAAGCTAAACAGGTGCACCATTATAAGACATTTGGATACCCTTCTGCAAGGTATCGGATGAAAAAATTTCTACGATAAAATATCAATGACAAACATGGTTTTGTATAATCAACGAAAGTGATGGAAATATTTAAGTACAATAAAAAAATGATTTACGAATAAAAATTGGGAGCACAAAAATTAAAAATATTTGAAAAATGTTTTCACATGAAAAAATAGAAACGAAACGAAACAAAATATTTTTACAGTCTGTTCATCGATTTCGAACGTTAGCGTTCGAATAAAAAATTACATTTAAAGCCTGTTCAACGATTTCGAACGTTAATTATATGTAAAACAAAAACAATATTCGAAAATTTGTTTTTGTTTTAAATGTAGTTTTCTATGCGAACGTTGACGTTCGAAATCGTTGAACAGGCTGTTAAAACAAAAACAAATTTTAGCATTAACGGTATAGAACCTCAATTATAAAGGGTCCGCCAAATAACTTTTTTTTTGAAAATTCTATAAAAAAAAACTACTGAATATTATATTTCTTTTTTTAATTGAAAGTACAATCCTTCCGGTTAATAATGGACAATAATTTCATTCAAATGGCTGCCTCGGCTGGCCATGCAGTAGCCTACACGATCGGACCAATTTTTAAGCACATTATCGATTGTGTGCAGCTGTATTTCACACATGGCTTCACGAATATTGTCCTTTAAAGCGTCAGTTGTCTCTGGCTTGTCGGTGTTACACTTATCTTTGACGGCACCCCACAAATAATAGTCCAATGGTGTCAAGTCGCAGCTCCGAGGTGGCCAAACGACATCGGCTCTGCTCAGAACTGTATGTCTATGGCTTGATTTAAACGAACTGCCAATTCTTATATTCAAACTAGTCATTTGACAATGAATAAATGGGTGACAATAGAAACAAGCCAATAGCGAGTGGGCGCTTATGAGAACGATAATGAGGGACTTGTTAATATTCGATTAAGCTTTCGATCGACATCGTGGATCTGATTTCGAATCTCTATAGGTGAGGCATTTTGGCCATCATACGAAATAAGTATTTTAGCACAGGCTTAAGGTACGTTCAGACTAATGAAATATTTGACAAAAATATTTGTTCTGATCAGCTCGAATATTTGGCAATTTTTGTTTTTTGAAACAGTTGGCAAATAGTGTCAAATAAAATAAATTAATTCATGTTTGCCATGCGTTCAGACTAAAACAAATATTTGCATCAAATAATTATTTAATGAAAGTATTCAAAAATTAAAATATATTTCACAAATAGTAAAAAATTCGCGCAGAAGCCTAATTATTTGTTTTATTCTGTGGAGCAGCATCTATTATATTGTTAGAAGGAGTATGTAAAAAAAACAAAACTGGAAGACAAATGGTTAACGGAAACATTTGCGAAAAATTGCCAACAACATAATTCGGCTAAAAACAAAATGTCGGGAAAAGAACAAAAAAAAATGTTGCAAAAACAGCGAAAATTCGCGAAAAATTTTGATATTTCAAACAAGCCATAAAATTGATTAAAAGTCCATAAAAGTATAAGAAATGGCAAAAATTTGGTAAAAATTGCTAAATTAGCGGAAATTCGCAAAAATTTGCTAATAGCAAACCCTAAAATTTATTTGAAATCGCTAAATCGGGTAAAAAAAAAAATGTCGGGTGAAAAACCAAATAAAAAAATGTTGCAAAAATAGCGAAAATTCGCGAACAGTTTTAATATTTCATACAAGCCATAAAATTGACTAAAAGTACCCAAAAGTATAAGGAATGGCAAAAATTCGGTGAAAATTGCTAAATTAGCAAAAATTCGCAAAAATTGGCTAATAGCGGCATGATAGCAAAGTCTAATAATTATTAAAAATCTTTAAAACTGTAAAAAATCCGAAAACCTACAGGAAAAATTGCTTCTATCGGGTACATGGCTAAATTTATTTGTCGTTGTTTGCTCTTACAATTTTTTTGTAATATCAAATAAATGTTTGCTCAAAAATTACTAAAATATTTGATTTTTTGTGTTCACACTATGTTCACATTGGACAAATATTTGTTTGCCGGCAAATACTTTTATTTGCTCAAAATCAGCTGTTATTTTATTTGACACTCAAAAATATTTTGTGTTCAGACTACGTTAATGAAATATTTGATGTTTGCTATCAAATATTTCATCAGTCTGAACGTACCTTTAGCTATGCTGCTTTTTATGTACAAGTTTTGCTTAAGAGTATTTAACTTTTTTTAATTGAAAGTCTGGCGTGAAGCTTTGAGTACAGGGTATGAACTAACGTTGCCGAGGAGATTACATCGCTCCAATTGCAAATTGGTATTTGATTGCGTTAAAACTTAAATCAGAGGATTCTACTATTGTCCAACCACACGAAGTGGCCTTTGTGTGTGTTGGCGTTTCCCTATAGTTAAATATTTAAAAAATCAGTTGATGGTTCCGATAACGTAGAATATATCTCCCATGTACTTACTTCTAGCTACGAAAGATGCACCCACCTTAGTCCTAGTCAGTAGTTTACTTTTGTGTTTGAGATTAAATGTGCTTGCTGTTAATAATTTTAAAGAGTTATATCATTTGGGAAAGAACATATATTTTTTTCTTCGCGGAGAAATATAGACGTCACTGGATTCCACTAAGCTACCCCAACAACCAGCAAAAACGTACCTTTGCAAATTAAAAAATTATGACATAATTCTAATATATTCTCCTGAGTCATTTGTAATTCATGGGCAAATCAAGTCCAATGTTAAAAAAAAAAATATCATAAAAAAATTTTGGAGTCCAAAAATTAAAACAAAGATTTTTTATCAGATAAAACGCATACAAGATTAAAATGATTTAGGAATTTTGTAATTTTCTTAGAATAATTCCTCAGATAAATCTTACTATTCTGAATTAAATAAAAAAAAACACCTTTTTAGATTATGAATTTCTCAACAAATAATTAAAGGTATTAACCACTACCTTAATTCTGCTTCGATTATTAAATGAAGGAGGAATGAATGAAACGTGTGATAGCATTAAGTGATAGTTTAAGGTATGTACCTCTCCTCCATAAGGCCGCTTAACACAGATTTGCCACATTGCTTTAATATTGCAATCGTAGTATCTTTATTTTAGTAATTTTCTTAGTACAATTGCGTTAGTATCTTTACATGCATGTGTATGTTTTTATTTTGCATTTGATGTTGTAAACATTAGAATATGCATAGATATACATACCTAAACATATGTGTAAGCTACATATGTAGCAATAATTTAAACAATAATTTTACAAAATATTTTCCCTCATACACATGCATAAATTATTACCCTGTAGGAAGTCAAACACATTTTTAAGTGATTTCAAACTGGTTTTTTTATAACCACATCTAGTTGATTAAGTGACTTTTTTCCTTGTCGCCGACTCATTATTTTAACATGGGCATGTCATAGGCAGTAGTCAATTGGCCATCTTTGCATGACTTTTAAACTGACTACTAACTACTTATTGTTCAACCTATTTGTAGTTAATTAATAGTATAGTCGGTTTATAATAAATTTGACAAATAAATATATGTTCCTATGAACAAACATGCATATTTTTATATAGAAATTAATATTTAAGAACATTTTGCATCAAATTGCTTTAAATTATAATGTATAATAGTGTTGAAATAAATACGCTACATAATTTCTAGTACATAAACTGATTTGAATCGTTTTAATTTTTAATTATTTTAATAAATTTGTGTATATTATTTTCATTTGACTTCATGGCATGCTTGTTTTATTTATTTTGCTTTTATTTGTGTTTTACGTGTGCCTCTATGCAATATGGGTGGTTGATATCTGCATGTAAATTAAACCAATTTGTAGTCATTTGAAAAATAGTTAACTTATAGTTAGTGTTTTCTGTAACTGACTATTTAATTAACTACAGGGTACACTTTCTTATAATGCATGCATGTGTTTGTTCAAGTAGGCCTAAAATTGTAAATCATTTTTCTATGCATAATTTAATAGAAAATTAAATTAAATTTTGAAAACTTAATTTCATTTACAAAAGATTATTTTGTATACTTGACATCGATTTCTAACAAAAACACTGCCAGCTGTGTGTAAATAAAATTGATGTCATTCGGACACTTGAGGTCAGAGGTAAAAATTGTTTTAAATACACATTTTTTATAGTCTGCTTTTGATTTGTAAAGTATTATTTCTAAAATAATTATAACAAGGTGACAGAATACACAATAACATGACATTAAAATTGATACATCTGTTCAGTAAAAGAAAATTATTGGTTATTTTCAATAATTGCATTGTGCTCGAAATTTACAGTTTTTTTAGACAAGCTGGCCACTTGGCGTTTTAACATAATTCGGGTATGCTGAATCCAATGGTGTTAACCGTTTTTTTAGATTAGCTCTTGTTTTCGAGATACACCGTTATTTGGAAAAAGGAGGAGGTTGAACAACATACATATATTCGCGTAACTCAAAAACGGTTAAGTTAATTGAAATTACTAAAAAAATCCGCAATTAAATTTCCTTGAAGAAAGGTAAAACTTTTTTCTAATATGCACAGTCGTTTTATAAACATGATTTTTTTTTTGGAAAACAAAATATTTTTTTATCAAAATTTAAAAATTTTATACAACGCAATATTTGTATGGAAACTCCTAGGAAGTGGTGATGAGGGTTGCTCCGAGGTGGCCAAACGACATCAGCTCTGCGGCTGATAATGCGATCTTCAAAGACAGGGCGCAAAACATCAAGCTTCTGCTGTGTGGCACGTAGCGCCGTCCTGTTGAAACCAAATGTTGCCAATATACTCCTCTTCAATTTTTGTGAACAAAAATTCGTTCAACATGGCCCGATGACGATCGCCATTGACTGTAACGGCTACTTCTTGTCCATTTTCGAAGAAGAATGGCCCAATTATGCCTCTTGTCCATAGGGACCTTATATGGAAATACATTAAATTTTGCTTAAATTTATATATAATTTAAATAATTTTGATGTTATTATTTTGTTATTATTTTGAATATGCATTTTAAACTTTTGTTTTAAAAAATTTAATACACTTTTTAGTCATTCATATGAAAATTCAAACAAGGTCCCTATGGACCTTACTGCTCAACGGCGTACTAAAAGTCTTTAAAATAAAAAATTAAATACTCTGTTAATAAGAAATCTCCTGGAATTTGTATTAAAACACTAATAACACTCGAATAATAGAAGTCATAAAATATTTAGCCATTCTTCCCATCCGTTTTTAAATGACACTTGTTTAAAAATGTAAAAAGTCCAACGGGACCTTACCGCGCGTCGGAGAGTTAAAATTATGATATTAAATTTTTTTAAATTATTACATTTCCAAATAAACAATTTAAAATTAAAAAAAAATCAAATATTTGTTTAAATACAGTGTTGTATTATTTTTGACACAACGTTAAAATATTTTACAGTGTTGTAAACGTCTTCGAAATAAGACCGCCTTGTATGAATTCCCCTTGGTTTTTCATAATTTATTAATTCATATGCATAAATTTTTAAAAAGTAAATCTTATTTCTTTAAATTCTATAGTTTTACTTAAGTTATTTTAAATTTAAATTTTTTTAATTTAAACGTTTTTATGTTATATAAGTTTTAATTTAAAACTTTAAAATGTATAAAAACATATTATTTTCTTATATTAAATAACTGTAATGAAAAATATTCTTATCCGTTTCTTAGTCGATTAATTCTCGGTATTTTGGAATGCTTACATCTGCCTTGATTGAATTTCACGCAAGTCAATCTAAAAAGAAAAAAATCTCATGTCATTAGTTGAATACAAAACTACCTAACTAATTTTTTTATATATTCAACATTTTTTATTTTTCGAATTTATTCTATGAGCTAAATTTCAGTTATGTATTTTATAAAGCTTTTTTGTAATAGTCATATTCCTTCAATTTTTCAGAAATGACTTTGTACACTATCAGACTATTATATTGTATTTTCTTGTTACATTTTACCTCATAGCTTTCCGTTGGAAAGCAATGAGGTATATTGTATGAACAGAAAAATTTACAATTATTAGACACCTGCAGAATGTAATGCATTTTCTGGCCCGCTACAGCCTTTGTCAGCATTCTTTGTGTCACACTGGATAGTGATACTTTATAAATTGAATGTATTTAACTCAACTATTTTAACAAATAGAAACTGGGAATTATTTCCTTCTGAAGGTTACTTTATATTATATTCAACATTTTTTATTTTTCGAATTTATTCTATGAGCTAAATTTCAGTTATGTATTTTATAAAGCTTTTTTTGTAATAGTCATATTCCTTCAATTTTTCAGAACAGTCGCAACAAAATATATTATATAAAGACTTCAGAGCTAAACCGAACCAAGGCATCATATACAATACATACAGTTATCTTTTTCAAAACTGGTGTAACATATTCCATAAAATATAACTCTATCCAGTTCTGTTACGGACTTAATCAAAAAGCGTCTCGCTCCTAAGGTAACGGTAATAAGCCCAAGTCAATGGCAGTTCACTTACTCAAACTCAAAATTGAATTTAATTCATGTTTCACAGATTTATGTTAGTTACGATCTTTTGAACTCATATTTTCCTCGACAAAAGCGTAACTACAATGAAGTTTTTTAAACTTCTAACTTTAGATAATTTGTGTTGCATTCGAAAAATGTATAAAGGCTTTAAGTCTGTTAATTTTTAATTAAAATGTTAAAGTTTAACGGGCAATTTCACCAAGTATTACAGTTATAATTAACTATCAGTTATTATTGACAAAAACATATTGTTAACTGGAAGTGAAAGTAATAGTTAGTTTTTACTGAACTAATTTTTTGTTTTTTCTTAACCCACTTACAACTACATTTAGAGTTGCCAAAAAATCAACCAATTGTAGTCGGGACTGTAAAAAAATTTAACTCACTGTTTGTTGTTGTTGTTTTTGTTTAAGTTTGGTATGGTTACAAGTAAAACTGAGGTTTATAATTCTTATTCGCTTAATAGTTTTATTTGTAGAATATCTTTAGCTCTTCTAAAATATTTGAATGAAGTTTCCTGACGACCTGGCCTAAGCAACCAGTGAAATGCGCATAGGAATAGCTTATCAACAATAAATTTCATTCTATCAATAGTATGAAATGGGAATTTAGCACATTTGAAAGAAATCTTGTTAATTAATTTTTGAATTCCAAGAAAAACTTTGAACTTGGTGAAATTGGCCGTAAAGACTTATGTTTAATTTTAGATTTTGAATTTCCAGTTCTTTGCGCAAGTTGCTTATACAAAACTGTTACATTTTTTAATAAATTTATTACCCATATGGAGGGCTCAGAGCTGATCCGAACCAAGTCATAAATTATATCACGTATATGTATTTGAAATCTGGTGCAAAAATCTCCGCAAAATTTAAATCAATCCAGTTCTGTAATGGCGTAATTCCAAAACAGTTTCGTTCCTAAGGTAACGGTAATAAACCCAAGTCAGTGGCTCCAGTAATTAATGGCAATTTACTAAGTCAAACTCAATATATTTTCGAATTTTCTTTTTTGACTTGGTTCGCTTCAGCTCTGAGCCCTCCATATCATATTGATAGTGGGATCTCCAATCTTTTTACAGATGGCAAGCAAATGTTTTTATGATTCTGGCACACAAGTTCAAAAAAGGAATGGTCGAATTGTTTACAATTTGTAACTGGGGGCAAATTATGGCAGTCGTGATCGAATACTTTTTCCATTCGAAAGCAAATTTATTTCTAATTCTTTCTGTACATACTGAACGAATCGAAATTATTTTTTTTAGTGTTGTTAGGCATTTATTTTAGTTTTCACAACATTGCAGAAATAATTACGATTCGTGGAGAATTGTCTGAAATAAAATTGCTTTTGAATCGGAAAAGTATTCGATCACTACTGCCATAATTTCCCCCTGACTATAATTTGTCTCCATTTTGGTTAACGTGCGGCATTATCTTTGAGCTATCCGATGCTGTTAAAGGTTCAAGACTATTTGATATTGAATGCATTTGTGGTGGTTTTGGACCGTCCTCATTTTTTAGTTCCTTGGAGGTTACAGAGAAAAGCGTGGTGGAAAATTTCTTCAAGTTTAAGTATTTTATCAGGACAGATCAAGACATATCTGATATGGGTGATAATGATAAGAAATGTATTGTACAAATGCAATACCTACTATGAATTATCAAGACTTATTGGAAATAAATATATGCAATCAACTATTTTCAAGCAACAATTATGTAGTTACGTGATTTTGGTTTAATTAATACTTGGAGTTGTAGCTACGCACGTAGTTAAGATTTTTGCTAATAATATGTCTTACTTTCATTATCTGAGAGTAAAAAATTATGCACTTTTACTTTGAATATAAATACAATGCTAAAATGCTATAAAATATAAGCTTAATTCGTTTATTATCTCACGTAGTTATCGTGGAAACGTCCTATTAAAAAAGGCTTTAACACGGTAGCGGCTAAACAGGATGTGCTAATACTATTAGATTGGGTCGCATTTAGTTCCTTGTTTATTTTAAGCTAAAAATAGTCAAAGAAATTTATGCAACGAAATTTGTTTTTAATATTTTTTCTATTATTAGTTTATTTTTAATATTTCTCCACAAAATAAGCATATTATTTAAATAGTTCGAAAAACTTATCCCATTTAAAAATTGGCGTATCAAGCATTTATGAAAGGCCCAATATTTCGTTCTCCTTTGATTAATAATACACATTGCCCTTTCCCAGTGTTCATAAGACATACAAATAATAGAAGAGGAGAAAAAATTAATTTAATATTTAAAATCATAAAAGAAAAGCTTCTTAAAAACTTAAACTAAATGCCAAGTAATGAGGAAATTTATATTTACTATTCAATTTGTGCAGAAAATTTTTCAGCTTCATGACTCTTCTCGCAATGGAAGCAAAAAGCATCGTACAATAATAAAATTATTACTAAAACAGCGTTTTTCGCTTAACAGAAAGAACACTAAAAATTGTGGAAATAAAATATTTCTAACGAAAAATATTTTAACAAATAGAATCTGGGAATTTATTTCTCATACAAACACATTCGAATTATATGAAAATTTAAATATCAAAATATTTTATGTGAGTAAAAAAAACATGTATATCCATAAAATGTTCTATTGTATTATTAAGTTGTTTGACTTGTATTATCCGAGAAATTTTTATGAAAATATCTAAAGACATTTTAGGAAAAAAATATACTACATGCTTAAAGGAGCTTATCTACACAAAGTTAATGTTAACAAATTTCTGAGGACACATTCTTTAAAAAAAGTATTATGTACGTAGAAGTGTAGTATTATGATTACAATGTGTTATTACAGTTAAAAAAATCCAATATTACGGTTTTAAGATAAAATCCTTCAAATAGTAAACATTAGAACTCGCGTAGAGAAAAATGTGTTTAAATATGGTCACCTCGAACAACACTATTTTTAAAGAAAAATTTAAACATATTTTGTTTAATTTAACCCTATTATTGTCACCGACAACCATATTGTAGTTAACATTTTACTTTAGCTTTTTTGTTCTACAACTGGTATTTTTTTAATGATCGTTAATGTTGGGCCTTAAACATAAGATTGAACATGCAATGTCCTAAGTGGATAAGAATCTATGACGAAACTCTTTGTAACTTTTTTGTTCTTTAACTGGTACTTTTTGAATTTCCGTTCGTATTCGGCCTAGAAACTTAAATTTCAAGATGCAATGTCCTGGGTGGTTGAGAGCCTATAAGAGGAAACTTTTTGGTATTTTTTTATTCCGTTAGTGTTGGACCTATACACATTAAATTAAACATACAATGCCTTGAGTAGATGAGAATCTATAAGAGGGAACTTTTTGGTACTTTTTTATTCATTAGCTGGTTCTTTTTGAATTTCCGTTAGTATTGAACTTTGAAAGATTAAATTAAACATGCAAGGTTCTGAGTGAATGACAATCCGTAAGAGGGATCTTTTTGGTACTTTTTTTGTTTTTTAACTGGTGCTTTTTTTTTAAATTTCCGCTCATATTGGTCTTATGAACATAAAATCAAAACTGCAAGGTCCTGAGTGAATGAGAATCTCTTAAATCACTTATTGGTATTTTTTAGTTCTTAAACTGGTTCTTTTTGAATATCCGTTATTATTTGACTTCGAAGCTTAAAATTCAAGATTCAATGCCCATCCACTTAGGGCATAAGTATCTATAAGACGAAAGTTGTTGGTACTTTTTTTGTTCTTTAATTGGTACTTTTTGAATTTCCGTTAATATTAAACCTAAAATCATAAAATTCAACATGCAATGTCCTGAGTGAATGGGAATCTATTAGAGGGAACTTTTTGGTACTTTTTTATTTATAAACTGGTACTTTTTGAATTTCCGTTAGTATTGGACATAGAAAGATAAAATTAAACATGCAAGGTCCTGAGTGAGTGAGAAAATAAACTTTGGCATACAGATATTTCCATGAGGAAAAAGGAGACGCTTACGAAGTAGCGGGTTAAATGCTAGTCGAACATTGAATTCTTTCACAGCAAATACATTAAAACAGAAAAAAATTTTAATTTTATCAGGTTCATCCGCAACGCAATGTTACGTTTACTTAAGTGTACTTATTTATCCATGCTTGTTAAGAAAAACGGAACCGGTGATCCGCAACGTACATACGAGTTACGATGCCTTTAGAGACATCAATAAGATTAAACACCGCAAAAATAAATGTTTAAAATTGTTTTTTAGGACGATTGAGACCATACAAAAAAAATATAAAAATTAAACAACTTCTTTCCCTTCCCAGGGAAGGAAGGTCCCTAAAAAATTAATCTGAACAACTTCCCTTTTCCCTTTTTTTTAAGCAGGAATAAGCGAATGTGTACTGAATATTTTGGAAGGTCTTTCAAAAAGAAACTTATACCTTCTAAAACGCATACTTCTGAAGGCAAGATATCATACGATGCGAATCTTTTAGAAAGGTGGTGTGGTCCTTTCAATATTAACCGCTGGATTAGAATATAATTTGTAATTGTATTTGCAACTCTTGTTAATTAAATAAATAAATACACCATTCGAAAAAAATTTACTTACAGAAGAGCACAATACATATTTTATTAAAATCTGTTAAATATTTTCAAAGTTAAAGGCGTTCAAATTTGCTACTAACATATATGCAGAACACATACATAAATAGAAAATTTGTTTTTTGGAATTATCAAATATTAAGAAACCGGGTTTCGAATATTTCTAATATTTAAATACAGGATTTAAATTTTCTTTTTTTTTACTTTTTCGTGCTGCATTTTTCAATTTTTAAGTTTTAATATCCTGGGAAGTTTTAAATTTTTGTTATCTTTCGACCTACAAAGATGCAAATTAATAATCTTGGGGGAATAAAAACATATTAGAGTAGTTTTTTTGCTACTTTTTCGTCAACACCTGTAGTGCAATTCACTTTCTATTTAAAACTATAAAGTTCACTTTCAAATTTATGTGTTTTATTTTACATTACAATTTAAACCTCACAATGCATCACCCGATATATTTACTAACTATTTTTTTAATATCAATCCTCAGCCCGGTCCTGTGCGAGGCGGATAATCGAGGTTCAACTGTATATTTTTGATTTTAATAAACGCCTTGTTCTATTTTTCTTAAAAAAATATGAATTAATTTTATTATACAATTACATTCTGCTGGTATCTAATAGTTGTATAAATTTTCTTTACAATTTACTTCATTGCTAGCCAAAGGATAGCTAAAGTAAGCCCCATAACAGAAATATACAAAACAAAAATCTGATAGTGCATAAAAAATATTCCTGAATATTGTTGAAGGAATGGGACTATTAAAGAATAAAAGCTTTTGAGGATTGTAATTTGACTTAGAATACACATTCGAATAATATGAAAATTTTGTATAATAAAATGTTACTCAACATGAGAAATAAATTCCCAGATTCTATTTCTTGAATTAGTTTTAGTTTATAAAAAAACTTAGGTTTTCTTTATTTACTATCCCAATGTTCGATTAATCGAACATAATTTTTCTCAAACATTTGGGCTTCAGATTCGAGCTTTCTAGTCTTAAAAAATCTATCAACCACCAAGTTTTATAAAGTTACTCGCTGGGTAAGTTAACTATATGCCTGCTGATTAGTTATTGTTTCACCAATAAATCTGTAGTTGGAAAGTACAACTGCTAATTAATGTTTTTAAAATTTAATATTTCGTTTAATTTTTTAATTGCATAATCATAGGTATCAAAAAGCTCTATAAACATTCCTAAATTACTTAAAGTTTTTTGAATAGAATTACGAAGCGTATAGCCAGGATCTATCTTTTAACCTCTGGCTGCGGTGGAAGGAAAACCAAAAGGATACATTCCATTAAAAATTGCAATATTTTCGAATTGGCTTCTAGTTTCCTCTACAACACGATAAAACCCATGTACCAAGCAAGTATCTTTTAACAGTTTTGGATACAGTATTTTGAACCCATAGAAGGATATTTTGTCGAAATCTTGAAAATCTTGTATTCACAGCAAAGCCAACAATTTAATTTTTTGATTTTAAAATTTTTTAAAGGTTTTTTTGTAATTTTAAAATTGTAGAAGAACTTTTTCTATAATTTAAAAATTAAAGAAAAAAATTTCACAATATAAAATATATGCATTTTCACCAAAATATGCAACAATATACAAAAACAAATCGGTGTCATTTTAACACAAATTTAATGATTCAGAAAGATAATTGGTCGGCATCGTTTTTAGTATATCGACTAAAAACATGCATTTGCATGGAAATCGCATCCCTACATATAAACATTCTTTTCACAAAATAAGCGCTGTTTAAAAACTACAGAAATTTCTACTTATTTAAAATTATTTATACTTTCGCTATTTAAATCGTATTTATTTTAAAAATTTTTTTATAAAAAAAAGTTGATTTCTAGTCAGAAATAGAAATGGTCATAGATAAATTTTCTTTTTGAATTTAAACGTTTTTATAAAACTACTGTATCGTATATAATTATTTCAAGTATGACAAACAAAATTTTTTAATTAAAATAAAAGTATAAAAAATAAAAAATTTTGTTCAACAAACAAAAACACAAAGTCATATTTTAAAATAAAGAACACTTAACTACTCGAATGTACCTGTAGCAGACACTTTAAGGTTGTATTGACGCCAAAAATGTATAAAAATGTCACATGAACAAAAATTGCCCATAATTAAAAATACACATTTTAAATTTTCTTATACTACTGGCAGCATGCCAAAAGTTGAAAAAGCTTAAAATTATATAAATGTATAAAGGAATAACATTTAACATAGAATTCTTGTAAATGAAGAAGTTTAAAGTGAAATATGTATAATATTTAAAAAAAAAAAACTAACACAAATCTGATTAACACTGGTCTCTCGTTAAGTTCTTATAAAGAAATATCTAGAAGTAAAACAATTATGAAGAAAGTTTTAAGTGGTCAGATTAATTTTTATAGAACTAACCTCTGGTGGTTGCTGCAATTCAATAATCCGGAAGGCTAAATAGCTCGTTGAATTGAGCGCCTTCGGAGTTACGATTTCAGCAATGAACGCAGAAGAGGTGGAAAACATGGCAATGAGGATGCTCTGTCAAAACGACCCTGTAAGCTGGAATCCAAGCATTGTATTAGGACTAAAGAAAAAAAGCGTCTGCTACATTCGCTGTTATGGCACAGTAAAATGACCCCATTTAAAAAATCCAAGAAAGAGCTTTTGCCCTCTTTTTCCACTCGAAACATATTTCGCCTTAAGTCCACTGACGAAGGCAATCTGGGCTCTGTGGAACAGCCTACAGGTAGTAAATGGCTGCTTATACCGTACATGAGAGTACCGACGGAAAGTCATTTAAAAACCTAATAGTTGTGCCGTCGTCGAAAGTAAAAGAAATTCTGAATGAATTCCAAACAAACCTAGTGATGGTCATCTGGGTGTGACAAAACCCCTGGAAAATTAAAGCAACGGGCTTATTCGTTTGGGTTCCAACAAGCTGCGGCAGATTGGATAACAAATTGTGCACAATACATTGCTACCAAGGCTCCATCCAGTAAGGAGAAGTCGTGGGCCACTACAGCAGAATAATTCTGCTGCCCCATTTGAATGCATTTTAATGTATAGTGAAGGTAGTCAGCAAACAACAAAAAGACTGGGATCAGCATACTTCAAAATTCACGACTTCACCTCTCGTACTGCCGTTAAAATAGCATTTGCAACGGTGCTCAGACTGCCGGTAGATCTAGTGTCCGGCGTTTAGCATATACCCATGGTCATTGGCATAGCTAGGGGGGCCTACTCAAGACTGATTCCATATTTGCTTTTAATTACTGTTTTTGTTTAATATTTTTTTAGTGTACATTTTGAAATTTTAAATAGCAGATAAAATATTTCTTTTACATAAGTGCTTACTTTACATTTACCGAAACTTTTTTTCAGTGTATAAAACACAATAAATCATCCTACTAAAAAGTAGATTAACACAAAGACCTTATTTACATTATGCAATTAACGCCGCAACTTTCTCATGCAACTTTTTGTTTGTTAGCAAGAGGTGTAGCGAAGAAAACGGGGTTGGAAAAGTTGAAAAAATGCTTGAAAGAAATATAAATGTAAATGTGAAAAGAGTTTCGTAGCAACTACTTTAAAAGCAACTAGATAAAAACTTGGCGTTAATTGCACAGTCTAAATGCTGTAAAAGTCAATAAAAAACCAATATATTTAATTTCTTCAAGGCCTTATATAAACACTTTTCTAAACCAGGAAATCATAATGATTCAAAAAGAATAAGCCAATCTATTCTAACTAAACATTATAAAATGGGTGGTTCATTAAGCACAACTAGATGGGTCTGTAGATATGAGAAATACAAGTCTATAATTAAAAATGCTCTTGAGCAAAAAATAAATCAAGCCAGAGAACAAAGTTAAGTAGAGGCTCTTAGAATATTGACTTTAATTAAGAAGCCTGATTTCATTTTAAATTTGTTTATCTTTAATTTTGCTCTTCAGCGATAAAACTTTTGAACAAATATTTTCAAACGGAAAATTCGGAACTTGTTCAAGCTCATGATACAATAACCGCAACCATTAGAACGTTTAAAGAGAATCGTAATAAGTTTGATAAAATTTAGATCGATTGTAAACCGATGTGAAAACCTTCCATAAGCTGAAGCTGCTAACAATTCCTTAAAATGCGATTTGGAAGGTGCTCATAAATTCATTATTAATTACTAAACTCTTTTGCAAATCATTTGTGTTCTGAAAAGAATTAAAAATAATAGCTATCCAAACATCTTTACACTTTAACAAGTGGCAATTGGCCTTTCTATAAGTTCTTTAAGTTGCGCAAGAACTTTCTCAGCTATGCGTAGAATAAATACATGGTTACGCAGTGCAATGTTTTAGGAACGATTTTCAAATTAACCACTTTTATGTATTGAAAGTGGAATAGTCAAATACAAAATTACTTCCGAAGAAGTATTAAGCATATTTTGTAAAAAATAATAATAGAAAAATAGCATTTGAATAACCTTTTCAATAATAAATTGTTTTTAATATAAACATTGTGTTTTTTTTTAAACTTTGTTTATTGTTGCAATCATTGCAAACTAAATTTCTGTGATGTATAAAAACAAGATTAAAATTGTTTTAAAAAAAATATTTGTTTTAACGAAATTATTTTGTTTCAGTAAAAAATTATTTTGTTTTAATAAAAAAAATATTTATATTTCATTTTTGAGAAGGGGGTGTAATTTGACCACTCAGAATATCAGTCTAGTTATGATTATGTCCATGGGAAAAAATAATGAAGGCTCCACCTCACAAGAAACTCATAATGAACTTTATGAATTTGTACGAAACCGTATTAAGCTGTCCAGTGACAAGATGAAAGCCAGCTAGGTTCGAGCGGTAAATTCGAAAGGATTTAAGGACGGACAGTTGCTTTTGCTTTTAGTTTTTAATCCCCAACGAAAGAAAGGATTATTTCCCAAGCTACAGACACATTGGGAAGGGCTTTATAATGTGCTAAGGAAATTATATGACGTTGTTTATGGTATACAGAAATACAAAAATTCCAGAGCTTAAATGAAAGTTGTTCAGTTATAACGGAAGTGGAGATTTTTAGCCCTTTTCTGGGGGTAGTGTTACGAAAGTAACTTTATTTAAGAATTTGTTTTATTTGTTAGTTACCTTGTATATATTAATTATTTTGTATTTTATTATTATTAATTATTTTGTAATACAATAATTAGATTAAATTGTTACTGTATTAGTTATGCAAACTCCTAGTGTAAAAATCACTGTACATAATTTTCTAGTACAAATGTAATGTTAAAATTGTTATGCGTAATTGTACTTCAACCCCTCTATAATTTCTCGAATATTCAATTAAGCCTTAAACTATACTTTAGTTTATTGATGTATTGTAGCTCAATATAAATTAAGCCGTAGTGTAAATGGATATTGTTACTAGCTGAATGAGTTTCGATATTAATAATGCTCGAATGGTCTGCAGCCAACTGGACGTATGTCTTAGAGATTAAATACCACATCTAGATTTTTTTTTTAATTTCCTAAGCTAATCCCGTGAAGCTTTTCGCTTGTCTGCAGGAGAGAAACCAGAGTCTCTGGCTGGAATCAAACCCGCAACCCCGGCGCTGATAGACCAGCTCACTACCAGCTAGCCTACCGGGCCTACCGATGGAAATTAAAAGCCAGTATTATTACAAACATTAAAGTGTGTAGATTACAAATAGAGTTCGCAATTATGAATTAGTTTCCAAAAGCTGTAAATACGGTTGTTAAAGTGACCTAGTTCTAAATAAAAGTTGTGAACTGCAAAAGTGTTGTGTTTATCTTATTAAAGTTGCAAGAAAATAACTTAAAAGGTTTAATTTAAAGGAAATAGACCAAAAACGTTATTAAAACGGCAGTAGCGTAACAATATTATAGAAAATTCTAAAGTATTAAATTTTGTTTTTGTGTCTCTTTTAGTGTGGAAGATAAGAGCAGTTCTGTAAGTAACCAAATTTGGTATATCTTTTGTTTAAATCGGTTGACAAACAGGGGAGGAAAGTGTTCTTAACTGTTTTGCCTTTGGCGATTTATATAATATGAGGAGGTCCATATCAAAACGTAACGATTCCACTTTTTAAATTTCATGTTTTTTACTTCATGTTTATTTCTTTTCATGATTTTTAAAACACAACAATTTCACATACAAACATACATGGTACTGGCTTGAATAAGTTTTTTTTTTTTTTGTTCATTTATCGAAATATTCTAAAAGTGGAATTGTTCCGTTTTGTTATGGAGCTCCTCATATACAGTGTAAATTTGATAATCCGGACTCCACTTATCCGGAATATTCGGTAATCCGGACAGAATTTTGCAGCTCATTGCGTACTCTATAATCAGGATTGCTTGCAACTCTGTAGTCCAGGTTGAATAACACCCGTTTTTATTTATTTTTTTATGTAAATCACAACATGCTTTGGAACAGTGATGCGCAAAACTAAATTCTCTCACCAATACATTGACAAAACCACAGGTGCACTGGGAGAAAAGTTGTGAAATTTAAAAGAACTGTTGTTATTTTTTTTACGGTGTGAAAAATTTTGTATTTTTTTTTTGTTTTGAAAATAAATTAATTATAAAAGAAAAAGTAAACTTTTAAATAAATTATTTTTGATAAATACTTTATAAAAATGAAAAAGATTTTTTTTAACTAAACTTTTCATAGAAGTGCTATAAAAGATATAAAAATGCCTTTTAAAAATGAGTTTTGTTCATTGTTTTAAATGTTTAATGACAAAAGAGGCATTACATGTTACCAAAAGCATTTTTAATCATAAAATATTTTTTACATGCCATAATTAAACAATTTATTTTGTTCAGTGCACCTTCAAAAAATACGTAAATAAAATCTGAAAAAATAATGAAGCAGTCATACACCCGTGCTCATGTTCATACGACGTTGAGTCGACAATCGCTACTAACCACAAGAGCATAAGAATGTGTGTGATTTGATTTTGAACAATTGTTCTATGGTTTGCGCACCATTGCTTTGGAAAATACAGTAATTGCGTATTCTATAATCCGGATTGATTGTAACTCTGTAGTCCAGATTGAATAACACCCGCTTTAGTTTATTTTTTTATTCAAATCACAGCAGTATGTATGTATCTAAATGTGTATTTTTTTTTAAGCTGAACTGTACAAATTAATATTTATGTTTTTATGCTTAATTTTGCTATGAATTATTATAATTTTTAATAAATACATACATACATGCGGTAATCTGGGTAATTCGCTACTCCGGATTGGGGTCTGCAATCAATTATCCGGATTATCGAATTCTTACTGTATAGATATAAATTTTACAATATTTACGTATAATTAATACATAAATATACTCATATAGTAAATAAATTATACGCACCGTTTTACTGAAATCATAGTTACAAAACTATTGCATACTTTTAGTACTGATATGTCGCAGTTCGTATACTTACCAGGAAAATAATAAACAAATTAAAAATTACTCATACGTAAATTTGCTGTGGATGTTTTTCAAATTTTCAGTGCATACTTTTAGGATGGTTGAATAGTTATTTAAAAAAGACAACTAGTAAATAAAAAAAAAGCATAAAAGTAAAACATAATTATTTAAAAACATTAGATTTTTTTAAAAATTGTGTTTTTGTACGGTATTAAGAAGATTATTAATCAAACTTTTGTAATGTCTAAGGACATAATGCTTGATAAAATGTCAATAATAAGCTTATTTTCAAGTAAATAAAAAAAACGGTTATTATTAAAATTGCCTTTAACACTTATTTTTAACTGAAGAAAATAGAAACCAACATCACTTAAATTTAAAAGTTTAAAGGAAATTTATTCTCCTAAAAACTTTCATACAACTTTTTCAACTTTTTATAAAAATATTCGATTATATAAGTATCATACTGTTCCCAATTTATACTTTAAAGACTAAAACAAACCATGCAAGTTGCTATCTTCCTATATTTTGTTGCCTTTATGAAAAAAAAATGGAGACATTTCAAGAGGTTTTAATGTTCTGATGATGATGGCTTCTTGCCACAACTGAATTTGATTCTAAAAGTCGCAACTTTGACAGTTTCTTTTTGCTGTCATTAAATCAACCTTAGGCAGTAATGTCTTAAAATACATTTTGTAGTTAATGTTTGAGTTAACTTGCGAAAAGGAAAATAACAACAAAATAAACAATTTTGTTTAGCTAAGTATTGCTAATGAAAAGTGGTAATAACAATGGCAATAGAATAATTGAATTTTTCCCTCGTAATAATAATTAACTTCTGGCACGTTATTAATTGAGCTTTATAAAACCGTTTAAACAAATTTCGTATATTGGCAGGAAACTTACTATTAATTGATATTTTCAATTGAATAAGTCTTAGAGAGTTCTTACATTATAAAGGTGGTGTCATCAATAAGGTTTTAAACGGCTCTTACATTTAAACATTATATCAGTTTGTAAGGACTTATAGAATATAGTTAACACCATTTATTTTGGCATTCACAATTGTATAAAAAAAATTACAAATATATAAAAAAAAGTATTTTTTACAAAATAAAAAATATAATTACTTTGGACGACAACATTTAAGTTCTTAGGAATACAATTGGTTTGTATAAACACAAAATATAACCCTCATGTAAATAAAATATGATGGCAACGGCTTCAATTTACCTCTTCATCCAAAAAGGTTAACCAGAAGATAAATACGTTATCAGAATCTGCAAGATATATCCATAAAACTCAATGAGTTAAAAGAACATAAGTATATACAATTTGAGAATAATCTATATGTGTATGTAGTGCATACATAAAATCACTTGTCATGGTGTTTGTAATTAAACTCCTCCGAAAAGGCTTGCGCGATTTGTATGAAATTTTGTATGTGTATTTGTTAGGTATGAGAATAGGTCGTAAATAAATATCGCTAGAGGGCGTCAAATAGGGCAAGAGGGGTAAAAGCTCCTTCTCCCTATATCTTATTGGCTAATCAACCGGTTTTTTTAAGATTTGTCACGCAGATACTGTAACATCTGCAGGAAAAAAGGGAATAGGGCGTGAAGTAGAGCAAGAAGGGAAAAGATTCCCCTTCCTATACATTCTTAACTTATCAACCAATTTTCTTGAAATTTGGTAGGAAAAATTGTAATATCTGGAAGGAAAAATAACCCATAATTTTTATTATTTAGGGCCTGAAATAGGGCAAGAGGGGCAAAAATTGTAACATCTTGAAGGAACTATAGCCCATAATTTTTATTATTTAGGGCGTCAAATAGGGCAATAGGGGTTAAATCTCCCCCTTCCTATATATTTTTATCTAGTTACCGGTTTTATTAAAATTTGGCATAAAGGCACTGTCACCTAAAAGGAAATAAGGAATAGGCCAAGAGGGGTAAAAGCGCCCCTCCCTATATCTTCTTAACTAATCAACCGATTTTCTTGAAATAAGGCAAGCAAATAGTGTAACATCTGGAAGGAACTATAACCTTTAATTTTTATTATTTATGGCATGAATAGTGCAAGAGGGTTAAAGCTCCCCTTCCCTATATCTTCTCAACTAATCAACTGGTTTTCTTAAATTTGGCATGAAGATACTACAACATCAGAAATAAATAAGTTATACGGCAAAACAACGTTTGACAGGTCAGCTGGTAATAATATATAAATAAAAAATAGTAGAATACAGTAGAATCGCGAAAAAGTCAACTCTCGGAAAAGTTAATCTCTCGGATAAGTTAACCGAATTTTAGCGTGCCTGAGTCGCTCTAAAAAGTTTTCTGAAAGTTTTGAAATAAAACATCGGAAATGAGTATAAAGTAGAGACATTCAACAAAATTAATAAAGATATTCAGGGAAAACTAGTAGCGTTGGATTATGGATCTCAAAAATTAAAAAAAAATGTATGAAATTCTCGAGCTGTGAGAATAAATATGAAAAATCTGAGTTTATTTATTTTTTTTTATAATGAAAACTAAGCCATTGGAATAAGTTTAGTGTATTATTTCTGAAAGATCCATGTTTATTATTGTATATTTTTCAAATTTAAGCCCGTTAAGAAAAGTTAATAGTTCGAAAGGTTAAAAGCCCTTTGGAAATTTTGGTTAACTTTTTCACGATTCTACGTAATACTAAAAATAAAAATAATAAATAATGAAAGAACCGAAAGAGATGTAGTAGCTTCGACTGACATTTACAGCAGATTACGTTTGGTAAGATTGCTTAAGTAAATTTTTACATATATTTGCAGAAGCAGGGAAGTTGGCTCCAGAGTCGTTTAAAGGGCCTCTTACATCTTAAGAGGCCATGATTGTTCTAAATTTATAAGGGCACCCGTCACCGTGGTACACTGCAACAGTACATGAACTGACTTTCACAGGGATTTCATGCAATAAAGCAACTCCTAACAAAGTCCGATGGAAGTCCCAAATTTCTAAAAACAAATCTTATTACAAGATGTTAGTTGTCAGTCTTAATACTCATTTTTGTTGTGCCAGTAAAAAACTTTTTATTACTTTCTGACACCCCCCGCAAGACAATTTTGAACTTTGTACATTCTACTAAAACCAATAGAATAAATGAGTAATTCATACCCATATAACTATTCTTACAAATGCGATATAAAACAACTTAGCAAACAAGTCACACAAGAAAATGAAGTAACAACCACTAAAAGCCCCTTCTAATCCATCCTTTTTCAATATATTTTGAACAGGTGTAGCGAAAAAGATTAACATGTGACTCCACCTACATCCCCGAAAGTACAGAACCAAAAGATAGGTACAGCAAAAAACGTTTAAGCAAAACCCCCAAGACGAAGCCTTAGGCGGTGCGAAATCTTACCCCAGGAAATATGGAAAGGCAAGTATTTTAATTTTATATATTTTTTTGGGCTTTTTCCTTCTTTTGTTGGTGTTTTGAGCATTTCAAATGAAATGAAAAATGACCCCGATTTTAAGGAATGAATAATGGCACAAAATATTTTTAATTTGACACTATTTTTCTCTTACTAATATATAATGCAAATTTAATGTCTCTGTTATGGTTTAGAGATAACTGCTAGCAATGAGTTGTAATTTTAACTCTTTTTGTTATCCGCAATAAAACAGAGTTGTAAGCCATCATACAAAAACGGTAAAATTCTAACTGAAAGAGAGTTGAGATTTAAACCGTAATAGGGGCATAAAAGAAATGAAAACTTACACCAAAAATTCAATATACAAATTTGGTGTGATTTTGTAGTTTAACAATCCACATTCATCATCAAAGTAGACGTTAATTTTGCGGTACTTATAAAAAAGTAATACGATAAGATAATAAAATAATACTCCTGAAGCAAAACAATTTTTAATTTCAATTCAAAGTGTTAACAGATTTATTTTTTTCTAATTTTATAAAGCACTTGCTGTTACCTTAAAAACATTTTCATTTGGAATTTTTCAACAATTCAAAAATATCTATATCTACAAAAATTTGTATGGCTAGTGTAAAAATTCCGAATTGTTATATTATAGAGGATAAAATCTTTCCGCCCGGGGGAAGGTCGGCTATGCAGAGCTGCTTAAGTGAGCGAAGCCAGTGTTTGTCTGACCACAGACGAGATAATCCTTGCGCCCAGCCGAACGCCCAAGCATGCCGTATATGGTGCGATTTTTAAAACCAAAACTTTACAATTTTTCCGGATATTAAAATTCAGGCTTTTAAAATTCTAGATTGTTTAACTCATAAATTTGAAATTCAGTATTTTGTAATTCCAGATTTTTTTTCTGGATGCTAAATTCCGGTCTTCTGACCCTAATCCAAATGATTTCTTTAGGTTTTTTTAACAATAACGTGTTTGGGGTTTTTTAAGGATGAAATATCATTAAAAAAATTGGCTCATATTGCATTATGAAAAATAGCCCTGAATTTGGTATCAATTTTAATTTTTCCTCTTGGGCCATATTTCCTGGGGCTATATTTCGCAGCTCCGAATCTTTATGGAATTGGAATACTGAAATATCAGTACATTTCTAAGAACTGTCGTAAAATTATAATATTATTTCATTAATAAATCGGGAAATATAAGCTACAATATTGTAAAAATTCAGGAAGCTTTTTATAATATTAATATAAACACAATTTAAGAAGTATTACGTGATTTGAACATGTGTTTAAACAGGAAATATTGAACATGTTTGGGAAACATATTTTAGAGTAGATTATTATGGTGTTTTTTTTTCTTTAACAAGTGAAAATACGTTTTTTGCATAATTTGTATCAAAAAAAAAAATACTGCGTCCCATATTTGTATGATGAAAAAATGTTCACTTACGCAAAAAAAATCGTTTGCTGTAAGCCGAATGTATGCAGAATAACCGGGAATAATAGACTTGAGAGGAAATGTTTACAGCCAATATATAAAGAGAGAAAAAATAAAAACACGTTTTTAAAATCATGTTCGTAAGTTGTATAGTTTTTGTGATATGATTTTTTTTTTTTAACTTTCTTTCATACAGGTTTTTTGGCTCTGGTGAACATTAAATATTTTGTCAGTTACAGCGTTCTTTAATTCTTGTGACGATATATTGCATGTTTCGCCCTAATTTTTTTTTAAAGCGTTAGGAATGCTGCATTCTTAAAAGAACTGTTCATTTGATTGATTTTTTATTAGATTTAAAATATTAAAGTCGAATCGCTTTCGTGATTCAATATTATGAGGGTGAGACTCAATAAGTGTTACAAAAGTTGGCAAAATTTTGTTTTACAAAAGTTAACGTCATTAAAAGATTTTGACAAAAGCGGGAAAAATACAAGAGCAGCAAATGATATTCATGCTTTAAACTTAGGAAAAATTCTTTTATCGCTAAGTGAATTCATGGAGTTATGCGCTTTACTAGATACAGAAAGCTTTTTCGGCTTTCTAAACTTGAAGGAAGGTACATATTTTGCCAAAAATAGGGTTACAATCAACATACAATAAAGTACACAGGATGCGCATGGCAACAATCTAAACATTTTTGTTTATAAAAAAATCACAATTAATAAAATAGTTTTCTAAAATCTACGATTTAAAAGGTTCTTTAAGCCTATTATATTTATAGAACAATTTTTTTTTTTCAATTTAAAAACACAATTTCGAAAAGAGTCATCAGTTATTACCAGGGAAGCCATAAATATGCAATTGCATGTTTTTCCTTATGCGACCAATGAAGGCAGAAACAACATATTTATCCGTTTTAGAGCTTTTTATTATCGATTTGTTAGTGCATATTTTTGCATATTTAACCGTTTGCAAAATTTTTTGCATAATTTAGTTAAAAGAGCTTTTATGCAGCATTTTTTTAAGTTTATAGCGCATATTTTGCCTTTTTAAGGCATATTTTGATACATTTTAGATTTAAGTGCCTACAAGAACTTTCGCAATAAATAAAACAATTTTTTTTTGTGAAATTCTGTTTAAAATATCTATCTGTAAATTGCCATCTTGTAGATAGTTTGAGCAAATTGTGTAATTACAATTTAATTGTACAAAGGACGAAGTCTATGTAAATGGTGAGAATCGGTCTATAATTTCACATATTCTCCTTAATAACTTCTTTCCAAATAAGACTCTTAGTGTCAGTTAACCATCTTAATATGTTGGTATTTAGATTGAATTCGCCCCAAAAATCTCGAAAATTCTTCTGTAAATACTAAATACCAGTTATAATTTAAGGATTGTTTTTATTAAATGGAACTATTAATAAATTGTTGAATATTTTGTTTTAAAATAAGCAATTTAAAATTTTTGGGGCATATTTTTAATAGTTTTCAGGACATATTTTTAAGTTTTTACTGCATATTTAATGCTTATAAAGCAAATTTCTTGTTTCCCTGGTTATACCCCTGTGTCATATAAATTCATAAAGCATATGATACAGTAACCGTTGTTAACTTGTGTATAAGCATGGCATAACACCGAATTACACATGCATATACTCAGTAGTAAACACACACAAAGACGCATACTTACGTAATCGGACAAATTTCATTAATTAAAAATACAAACCAGAACTTATGTTGTACCCAAACACATAAACACATACACATTTACACATAGTAAATACGCGTGCAAGTATCAAACACACCTGGGGGTCGATTCTGGTTCTGTGAAACTGTGAAATGAAAACTTTTTTCACATTTTCATAGAGTTTCTGATTCTCGTTAAGTGAAAAAATGATAAATAAATTCGAATGTTTTCATATGAGAAGAACAAATGGAATGAAACAAATTGTTTTCACATTTTTACAGTAATGTGATTCTTGTTCTGTGTAACAGTGCAAAGAAGTGTCACAAACTTTTCATTTATGCCATATTTTTACACTTTCATTTTAACGGTGAAAAATAATTTTAATTAAATTATTTAGACAAAAATATGGGCATTGCCAAAGAAAAATAATAAATTAAAGAAATAAAAATTATAATCTTCTAAAAAGATTCATATTTACAGATTTTTAACTTATTACATTCATATAAAATTCCAATTTTTTATTATATGCATAACTACAAAACATTACTAACGAAAAACGTTAATAATGTTTTCTTACATTGTACCATTCCGAATTTATTTCGATAATGCCATTAAAACTAATAATCCTAACATTTTTTAAATTAAATATATTTTTTGTGTATTTGTATAATTTTACACTTGATTAAATGACAAAGTAGATATTTAGTTACCATCGGCGGTGAAGAGTTTAGGTTTAGCGACGGCTTAAAGTAAATTTAAAGCCGCCTACAACATGTTTATGATTTATATTTAATAACATATTACTAAATAAATCTTTATTTGGCCTTTTATTTGTTAATGAGTTCACAATTTTTTGGGCTTATGGTCGTTTTTTAAAGCTTTTGTTTAACTTGCAATGAATGTATGTTTGGGTGGAACCTTGCAACTCAATTTGAAGCAGATATGTTCAATTGACTGAGCTGAAATTATGTATACACGTTCAGTTAGGATGACAAAGCATTGTAAGCCATGGTGGAATAAGTAGGTGGCATCGTTACGGCAACAAATACAACATTACAACAAAATTGGAAATTACATCACCGTTTACGTCAAAAAATACTTTTAACAAAAATCAAAGCGTGCCTCTGAACGTGATGAAATAAATACATTTTTAGCCAATTTTTATTTAATTATGGTCAATATCTTATTTATTTTAATTTGATATCACCAAAAACTTTAATAAAATACAATAATCATAATCAGCACGTGGACTTTTTGTAAACATTAACAAAACTTTGACATAAACCTAGACAAACAATGCAGGAGCAAAAAATCGTAATCTGGCTTAGAGCTGCCACCTGTTTATTTCACCATGTTGTAAACTATGAAACGTCATTCTAAATCAAACATAGCAGCACAGCCAAAATGGCGGTCTAGCTATTTTTAATGCAATCATATAATATAGGTATCAAATGAAAAGGCTTGCTAAGAATAACTCGAAAGCTTAAACGAAAGAAATTAAGGCTCAGGCCCACGATGTCGACAAGAACATTTCTTACGTATATTTGTTTTAAAAACAACAACAAATTTTAGTTTTTTACCTGGCCTGGCAGTAACTTTTACTTGAAAATTTTACTAGCAACTAATAGAGGCATTACCATATTTATAATTCATTGTCCAAATTTGGAATTTTCGTTGCAGAAATTCATGATTTTATTGGTGAAATGAGTTCCGCTCCCAAATATTTTCACCACTCTCACAAATAAACTCAAGAATTGCTGCAACAAAAATTGCAGGCCTGGACCGGCACTATGATATTAAATCTTGCCAATTGTAATTACACAATTTACACGATGTAAAAAACTGTCGCGAAATTTACTTGTGTAGAAAAACAAGTAAATTAAATAACATGATGTGATTGATTTTAACTATTAAAAAATAAATTAAAAGTAAAAAACCTTTTTCAAAATCAAGCTTTTATTTTAATACCCTAAAAAGAAACTTTCACTAAAGTCAATAACATTATTTTCGTAGATGTCAGTTTTATGCCAAAATTATTTACTGCAATAAATATTTTGGGGCAATCAACCCAAAAAACTCATTTGTCAACTCATTGATTGATCGATTTTACATTCAAACTGCTCTTGTTTTTTGAATAAAAATTTGATTCCGTTAAAAAATTGCTGTTGTTTTTATATATTAACATATTTTATGTAAAATTTTTTCCTTTCCTATTTCTTGCGCGCACTTGGGCAGGACATTGGGGCCAACCTCTTTCAGATGCAATATTGTTCATGAAAGAAACCCAAATGCAACAAAATCGGAATTTTCGGTTTACTCATTATTTATTTTAAGTTAAAAATATGTACATATGAATATATGTATGTATGAAAATAAAAAACAACAAACATTCTTTTACTGAAAAAATTTATATTGTATAAAACAAGAGGAGCCATAAAAATTTATTTTTTCCTCTCTTCAAAAAAACTCTTTTAGCAAAAATAAATGCTTGCAGCTCAAGCATTAAAAAAACTCGTTTGCGGCTTAGCGCCGTTTCAAAATCCTAAGCTTCAATATCTGCATTTGACTTTTACATTTTATTAATATAGTTACAAAAGTTTCACAGCTACAATGGAATGAAACACTTTTTCATTAAAAGAACGGGAATCGCATTTTGTGTAAATGTGAAGTGCTAATGTGAAAAGTGCTCATGAAAACGAAAATGAAAAGTTTTTTTTCATTTCACAGTTTCACAGAACCAGAATCGACCCCCTGCTCATTGGCTTGTGATGAAGGCACGCTGTTGGAAGAAATCTATAGGAGAACGTGATTTATATTTATCTGGGTATTCATTTAATCGACCTTTTGCTTTAATCGGTTTATCGCTCGATTAATTAACCGAGGTTTTGCTTTAATCGGTTAATAATCGGTTAATGTTGTTTTTCATCGGTTAACCGATTAAAAAAGTTTTTTTTTCTAAATTAAGTATTTTTCAATATATAAAAATGCATTAATTATAAATTATTTGGAGTTTATTAGTAAAAAATAACAATTACATACCAAACGTAATAATGGAAAAACAATTCATAAATATATAATTTACTTTTTTCAATTAAAACATAATTGGGGGATTCACAAAGTGTGCTATCAAGTCATATCGTCATAATGTCCTAAATAATATTTTACAATTGTTTAATATAAATATTGTTTGGTTTCAAGCAAAATAAAAATTTTTAATACTGTGTTCATTGCTTCGTCATAACTGTACAGTAGAAGTCTAAATTAAAAGCGGTAGCCCACAACAGCCATATTTTCGGCTTAATATGCAAACTTGCTAACTCCGTTTCAGCATATTTTACAGGACAGACAAAAAACATTTTATATATCCTATTAGCTGGTAGATAGAAAATTTAAAAATACAATAAGTTTTACACACTTCAAGACTTAAATAGAAGAAAAGCTACATGCTGGTCGACGAGTCGTGTCTTTCTCTACCACACGGCATAAAAATCTCAATTTACTTAAAAATTGATTTGTATAATAAGCCAACAATACATACTTCTTGTAATTATTTGAGGCCATAACCTTTACAACTTTATGACATCCTTGTAAATCCCTCAAATATGTATTTATATGAGAAGATATGAGAAGAAACAAATAACTAAACACATGTATATAAAAAAATACATGAAATAAAAATCAAACATTAAGATCGATGATGAAGATAAAAAACATTGAAAAAAAAGAGTAAGAGTGCTTGTAATTTTAATCACCGGTCGGTGGAAAATGGGTTAAAATGAAGATCACTGTATGAAAAATATTTTCTAAACACATACAACCTTTTGTATATGAGACGAAACAAATAATTAAAAAAAAAAAAAAAATATTACAAAAAATTTAAATTTGTATTACATCGGGTAATCGACTGAAATCAACCGGTTTAATCGTTAATCGAAAAAAGCCAATTTGAAATTAACCTATCAGTTAATCGGTTAACCGATTGACGGTTTACCGAATGAGTACCCTATTATGTATTTATATAGCAAGATCTGCAGTATGAAATATGACTTAAATCATTTGTGAGTTTATGAGGAATTGGACACTTCGCAAAATGCATACACATGAAAGTTCACGAAAATGATGGAGAATTTAAAAAAAAACATTTGCAAAACGGCTTTTGGTTTGCTACCTATCCCAATAAGTGTGTATCAGATTATTTGAAAATCACAGAATTGAAAGAATTATATTTTAACACAACAGACCAAATAAGAATGGCTTGTCGGACAAGCCAAGCCACAATGTAGATCGCCCTTAATTCTTAAGGCTTCAAATATGCAGATTTATTGATTAAAGTTAAACTTTCTTTAAACAAAGTTTCATAGAAAGACTAACGGCTAATAAATAAGTGAATTTATCACTGGTTTTGTTGTCAAATTAACACAAAAAGATGCCAAAAAATTTCTTATTAAATTTTTATCTCGAACACCGACACAATTTGTGCTTTGGAATTAATTTCCCTTTTATCACTGTTTTTATTTTTGATTTCAATATTTTGCTTATAATTTTCAAACGTTTAAAACTTCCTTTATAGCAGATTTATTACCAACATTTAATTTTTAGGGTACTTATATATTTCTGTTTTCTTATTTTTTTTTCTTTCCTTTGAAATTTCTATTGTTAATGCAATCACTTCGTTTTTATTTGAATATGCGTTTTTATATAACAATTTTCCATATTTTAATTATATCATGTATTCTTTTTATATATGGGCATTTCCATTTTGACGTGTCGTGATATTTGACGAAGTCAAATTTGTAAAAAGGGTTTTTATATATACGAAGTAATGAAGTAGCACTATATTCAGAAAAAAAATTACAGTAATCGACGCTAAGGATTTGCAGATATAAGCAAAAATCTGCGCTGGCGTGACGTTAAAAAAACGGAAGTGGGTTTTGACTTGCATTACAAAACTGAATAATACTACGAATTGAGCAAGATGTTTTGTACAAACCCTTTTTTAGTTAACTTAGGACTTATATAGATTTATTTTTCAAGCTATCAAATTTAAAAATCTTTGCTCGTTTTAAGGTATATTTGGGAATTTTCATCTAAAAGTCTACTTTTTTTAATGTAACGCCAGATTGCAAATAAGGTTGTATTTTCGGACCATGTTGTTCAATCGTTATCCCTTTTGTTACTTAATGTAGAGTTTGTTGCGCTTTACACCAAAATATAAAATAGTAAACGATACATATACAATTTTTTGAGAAACAATTTAAAATACTTCTGGCGTTACGTGACAAAAAGTAGACTTTTCGCTGGAAATGCCCATATATATATTCTTTCACGAATCTTTTCCTTTTTTTCACTCAAATTATTCAGACGTTTTTAATTCCTTCTCTATCAATCTTTTCAACATCCATTTGAATCCCCCTTTTTCCTTCCAAAATTAATCAATACCCAAAATATAGAACTTGCAAAAACAATAGCCTATCTGATTACAAAAAGTTTTCATAAACAAGTCAAGCTATAATTTCCAATAAATATTAAAATTTTCAAAAAAAACTAACCTTCGCAAAACAAAATCTAATAATTTTTCAAAAGGCTACTTGATCAAAACCGAGCATATATTTAAATATTCAATATGTTTAATTTAAAATTTCTAAATTTTCCGACAATATACCAAAACCAATTTCAATTACAAATTTTCAACAAAAAAAACTCTATTACTACATTTACATTAGGCCGAAATCTTGTAGATTTGATTTAAAATCTTCTTCGAAATCTAGTGCGTTTACATTATACTTTTTTGACATTAGCGAGATTTTGTTTTTAGAACAAGACAACTAACTAAAAGTCTTTTCGTAACACATACAAACACAAAAGATATATACATTAAAAAATTTGCATTGCCTTTTATTAATAATCAACGATATTTATTTTATCAATATTATTCGTCTTTTTAATTTTTTTACACTTTAATTTATTTATTTTATAAAACTTTTTAATTTTTTTTTTAACAATTTTTGTTTTGTTTTTTAATAATTTCATTTTTTCTTGTGCAGGGAAAATATTTTTTAGTGCTATATTGAAAAAACCATAGTTGCATTATGAAGTACTACAAGATTTTGAGTAGATTTCGTCGAAATCTAGTCGAAAAGTAAATTTTGTTTCGTATGGGAAATCTAGTCAAAAACAACTAGATTTGGCTGGAAATCTCGTAAGTACTAGATTTTGTGTAGGTGTTAATGTAGTATTAGCCAACTCAATAAAAAAAAAACATTTAAATACAATTTGAAAAATATATTTGATTTTGAAATTTAACAAGTTTCACCTAAACAAGTAGAAATTAAAAACCAACCCCAACAGTTTTTCTTATAGAGCCCATCCTTTTGTAGTCGATTGGCCTGTAAATCGTACTGGGAAAATTTGTGTTTTGGCCGGACTGTTCGTATGCGGAATAACCTTCCTGCTGAAGTCTTCCCTCTCACTGTCAACATGAATAAATTTAAATCGAATGTTCACATTCACTACTACCTATTCTCTCCTTCCCATAACCAATTTTCCTAGTTCCAAACCAATGCAATCCATTAGTAGGGGTCATACCCTGAGTACTGGTCCAAACAAAAAAAAAAAAAAATTTGGTGCGAGGCCACAATTGAGTGTAACATTCTGATTTTCCTCGATTTTGAATAAATTTGGACCAATGATTACATTCTCAGCTACAGCTGCTATATTCACTTCACTACGTGGTGGATGTGGTCTAACCGGTCGAGTAACATATACCAATATAAACTTTGCCTCAATATTGCGAATAATGTTGGCAACAGTGGTTTCAGTAGGCCGATTATATGCACCGTTACTTTCGCGAATCGCACGAAAATCATCTATTTACAAAAACAAAATAAATTTATTACCGTTTATTCAAATGCATGAAAAATGTATATTACCCAGTAAAAACTTCGCCTACTTTTTCAAAATGAATAGCTTCTTTCACTCATTATTTAGTAGCTTTCAACTTTCACCAATTCTATAATAACTTCTATAACTACTTTTTCTGGATGTATACAAACTTCGTCTACAAAATATGTGTTAAGAAACCAGAAAAACTTAAAAGCACTTCTTACAATTCTACTGAAAGAACAAATGAATTTTACCAAGGATGTCCCAAAATGAACGCATTAAAGAGTAAGTCATTATTTTTTTTACCTACATACACCCAGAAATAAGTAATTAAATTAGTTGTTTTAGAAGCAGTTATAAAAGAAAGCTACTAAATAATGAGTGAGAGAAGCTATTAATTTTGAAAAAGTAAGCGAAGTTTTTACTGGGTACCCAGTAATGACTTAAAAAAAATTAGTAATTTGTCTTACCTAAAAAGAGTAAAACAAAATTACAAGAACCCGTAAAATTTACTTTTCGAAAATTCGAACATTGGGACGATATGGGTTAAGATTTATTAAAAGAAATAGAAGCTAATATTTTTCTATAAACTTTTCAAATATAATCTCGTCTTCTTTATATTTTATAAACTCATTTTATCAACAAAATATGCTAACAATATTGATATAGCATTTTACAATATGATTCAATTTTATGTTTGAAATTAGATATTTATTTTGTTTAATATTTGGATAATATGCATGCATATATACATGTTTTGTTTCTCGTATACAGTGGTAATATAAAAAAATATTGAAATTGTGTTTAGAGCATTTTTTGCTTGTTTGTGTAAAGCATCAGTTGTTTTTCCATATTGTGCGTGCGAAAAATTTAGTTTTCCTTTAAAATTTCAACAAAATATTTTTTTTTTTACTTGTTCAACATATTGATGAGCTCTGGAAATATAAAACGTGGTATGAATTTTGTGTTTGATTTTCAAGGAAATGCAAACAAAAAATATTTTTCATAGAGCATCAAAAAAAAAAAACGTTTAGGGGAAAAAACAAATTGACTTAGGCAAAAAAATAAGTTCCTTAGGTTTATGGTAATAGAGAATTTCAATAAATCCATTTAGGATAGAGTGCTAAATCTGCAAGTAAAAATTTTAAAAGAAGTTGTGACTTAAAAATACGATAAAAAAAATAGTACTCGTAAAATGTAAATAAAACGAAGATTGTTGTAATAACGAATTTTTCTATTTAAATTAGTTTGATGAACAATAAATATAAAATATTTTTTGCAAATTTTACATTTCTAGAAGTTCTTAATGCATACAATTTTATGTTTTTAGTAAAACTTATGCACATTGAAGACATTTACATACAAATTTTTTAAATTTTTCCTTACAAATTATATTTAACATATAAAAGCACATGCAATATAAATTTATAAATAAATTCATTTATCATTTCTTATTGTTTAAATAAAGAATAAAATGTAAGAAACACACATTTTACATATTTTAAATCTCTAGATTTCGAAACCATATTTTATGATATTGGTTTGGAAGAAATATGAAAAAAGAGAACAAACCCTAAGAAAAATGTTCTTAAAATCATAAAAGTGTACATCAGAGACTGAATACAAATATTTTACTTTATATACTTAGGTATAAATGTATGGTATAATCCTTTACATTCACTTTAACATATTACATTAGGGTAGTGACGAATTTGTGGGCATTTAAAAGAAAATGTAACACATTAAAAATCTAGCTAAAACACTTAATTTGGTTTTTTATTTTTTTAAACATACAAATTTACAAAAACGCAATTTTTTAAGAAATTTTAAAAGGTTTTTTCCAAAAAGTCATACATTATTTGGTATCATCTTCTAGTGCTGCATCGAATGATAAAATTTAAAATCAGCTTATTTCAAATACATTTTTTTGTAAAGGCGTTTCTACATGTTTTGTGCAAAATAAATTGTTTTCTCTTAGTGGATACATGCTATTATTTTTCTATTTAGAATCTTTGCTTATGCTACTTTATTTTGCTTACGAATGCAAACGAAAATTTGTAAAAAAAATCAAACGTTGGCGATGAGTCCATAATTAACTTAGAATCGAAATAAACTCAAATTTTTAGCAAGCCTAATCGAATATGCCATTCAAAAGATGTACCACCCTACTACATTTTAGTTAAAAATATGTGCACAAAACACTAGCATAAAAAGCTTACCAAAACACACATAAACAGTTTTGCACGAGTCTGTTTATGCACACAAGTAAAACAGTAAGTTTAATTTTTTTTCTTTTTCACAGACACAATAAGGATTTATAATCTTTATGAAAACATGAAAGTAAAGAAAAGGAAAGCAAAATATTCACTTTCATTTAAAACAAGTTGGAAAACACAAATACCTGTACAAATTTTTCAATAAGTGACAGCTGGTGTACAAAACAAGTGGGAAAATTGTTAGAAATGGCAGTAAAAAAGCAGCTCATGTTAAAATTATGGGTACATACCTAACCATCAATTCGGTTTCAGAAGAGAACACAGCACAATTGAACAAACCCATCTGATTGTAAACGCCATAAGAGAAGCCTTTGAAGAAAGAAAATCTTGATCCGCTCTCTTCATCGATGTTTCTCAAGCTTTTGGTACAGTCTGGCATGTAGGCTTGTTACATAAATTTAAGCTAAGCCTACCGGCTAACACACACAAGCTGTTAGGAAGCTACTTGGTCGGTCGAAAATTTATTATTAAAGAAGGTCTTTTTTAAATTCTCCTCAGCCAAATGAAGCTGGAGCCCACTTTTTCACCTCGGATATGCCAACAAACATTACGCTTTTCTAAGCATACACGAGAACAGCCGTGAAGCATTAAGATACCTGCAGGATCTTATATTTCAACTAAAACAATGGAAAATAAAGCTCAATGAGCAAAACTGCGTACAAATAACATTCTTCTTGTGTCGGGAAACATGCCCTATATTAAAATCAATAATCAACTAATGCCTCAACAATCGCATGTCAAATATCAGCGTTTGACATGGAAATGTCATATAGAAGCAAAATTAACCCAAATGGAACTAAAAGCTATTCGAATTAACTGGCTTATTGGAAGAAATGCTACTACTTTACTACAATATTTAAAAGAAAATATGGTGCTACGGTATTCATCCATGGGGCACTGCTTCAGCCTCAAATATCGAAAAAATTCACACTTCTCCGAATAACCACAGCTGCCCCTTGGTATGTTAAAAACTCAAATATCCATATGGATCTTAATGTGCCACTGGTAGGACTATTATTACGAAGTATACGGTAAAATATTTAAAAAGGCTAGAATTGCACCCAAATACACCAGATCGAAATATTTTAAATGATAGCGGCCACACTCGCTTAAGGAAAAGAGACACTGCAGCACTTACCCATTAAAATGAGCGATAAGCACCTACATATGTGAACAGAAGCCGTGATGAAGAACATTTTTGTCTGGCACTGGCAGGACATAAATAAAGTATTAGGATAAGATGTGATTTATTTTTGTTAGTTCATATTTAATATATGAAGATTCAATAAATAAATAATGAAAACAAAAAAAAAAAATTTAAAAGAATATATAGTCATAAATACATGTTACTTGTGTATGTATGTGCATTTTAGCACAGCAATACTGAACTTACTTTCACTTTTCGGAAATATGTAAAGCAATACCTAAGCCAACGAGAAAGAGTTTAATATTCGCCTGAGCCGAATCTTTAATACCCTTTGGCATCCCATAAGAAAAACAATTTTTACAGTATTTTAAGCTGTTTAGGTTTTTAACTTTAATTTTAAAATAGTTTCCGTTTTTTATCTGTTTCCTTGCTGTTATTGCCTCGTATTGTGTTAGAACTAGGAAAATAGGTAATGGGAAGGGGAATAGAGGGAGAAGTGCTTGTGGACATTCGATTGATGGGATAATACAAAATAAAAGAAAATTGTGTATATTTTAACACAAGCGGCATTACGTAATTTCGCTGCTGGCAGCTCAACTTCAAATGCGCTGCTATCCGTAATCGACCAATTAAACTTTTTCGTGTTGAAAAAGAGAGGGCCGACAACCGCAGGAATGTGATTTCGCATACGAACATTTCGGCCAAAGAACAGGTATTCCCTGTAATGCGTTGTACGATTCACTGGCCACAAAAAATGACAGTTTCTTGAGGAAAAACAAGTATTACGAACAAACGTACGAGCTTCGGAAACCAGATCCTTAATTTCATTAGAACACATCCAAGAAATACAATGGAATAGGGAAATACTACCCAAATTGCGAAAGTGCTCAATTCTCACCAATGAGAACCTTCGGCCTTTTCGGCAAGCGGTCGAGAAGCTTCAAAATAGTCTTTAAAGCTTCGGCCCACACATGACAGTTGTATTCTATTCTCTGTCGGATATAAATGGTATAAATAGAAAGGAGATCAGATGCAGTAAAATCATCCTTACAATGTTTTAAAAGACGGAGGCACTTGAATGCTTCGCTTGACACCTTGAAAATATGTTTTGTCCATCTCATGACCAGGATATCAGGAGATTCTGATTTCTTAATAATTGTCCCACACATGTATACCGTCCGTACCGCGATTATGCGTTAGCACGAAACACTGGCATTTTTTTTATATGTAAAAATTGTTTAATGGATATTCTTTTTGTTTTATTTTTCAAAATATGATTTTTTTCTGTTTTTTTTTTTTGTGCAATTGTTTTTGTAGCCATTCTATTTGGCATCTTTACCATTTTCTTCGCAAACAAATGCGGTTGATTCGACATCTTTATAATGTTTTACACGAACAGAATTCTTGTTGTTGTTTTTTGTTTGTTATATTGTTGTACAATTATTAGGAGTTTTGCCCTCACCAGTCCAATGAATTTTTGTGTTTTTTTTTCAGAAATAAAATATAAAATCTTATTTTTGTTAATTTTGCGTCTACATTCTTTGTAGAATATAAAAAGCTGTTTGGTAAAAAAAATATTTATATTTTTGTTTAAATTAAAGCGCTCAACTTTTGGAGTGACTTTAAAAAAATAAATTATCCTAAAGGAATGTTAAAATTCATAACGTTTTGTTTTTGCCATTTCTTATTAAATTGTTTTTCCACTATTAAACAATTTAAATTTACGTAAGTTTTTGACATGTATTTATACTCACCCTTAAGGGCATTAGTAAAGGATGGTCCAACCAAAATACACGATGTTAATTGTAATTTGACATTTCTTTGTTTCAGTGTTTGACAAATTCAACCATGAAAAGGTACACAATTGAGCAGCGATTTAAGATTATTAAAGCCTTTTACGGAAATATGCGCTTAAATGCATTTCGATTACTTCGTGATTTTTTTGGTCAGCATAATCGACCAAATGTGTCCACAATCGGCAGAATTATGTAGGAAATGTGAACACGCCGAATTTTTGTAATTCCATCAAGTTTTAGGAACTTTAATTAATTTTGTGGCTTGTTTGAAATGTAAAATGTTTTGCCAATTTTCGCCACTTGTGCAAATTTTTTTTTTGTTATTTTCCGACATTTTGTTTTTTTTTTAACCAAACTAGCGATTTCAAATAAATGTTACACTCAAAAGAAACATCAATCAAAAATTTATAGTACGATGAGTGCGGATGTTCTTGAATCAAGTACAGAAAGATTGATTCAAGTATTCAATCCCGTTTTCATACTTAAAATAATCCGAAAATGAAATTTATTTTAGTAAAACTTAGATTAAATCAATCTCAAAACGCTCTTGATTCAAGTATTATAAAATTGATTTTAAACCGAATTCGTGCTTGAAGAAAAACCAAAAATGAAATTAAAAAGAAACAAATTATTTACTTTTTACTTAC